>CABHPH010154556.1:29215-40677 GCA_902168325.1 Peromyscus nudipes | reverse complement strand
TTCTCTTAAAGTAGTTGCTAAAACCTGAGAACTTTTGCTAGGAATAGATATAAGGGTGGAAAATTAAATTAAATTCAGTTTTATTTAAAGAAAATGAAACAACAGCACAAACACACATGACAGCCAAGAAGCCACAGATTGTTTTAAACACATGCATTTTTTTTCAACAAAACTAAATGTGAGTGTGTAAGAGATAAATTGTTATGGTCCGTTTTTCAGTACGAGGTATGCTTAAAGTGCATCACAGTTACATAGAAGCAGGAGAGGATACCATCACTGGTAGGGCTTATCTCAGAATGCTGAGATTTGAGGAGTTATAGGTAGCCTGCTATGTGAATGAGCCAGTGATCAGACAAAGGGAGCAATGTCAAGCCCTGGCCCAAATAGCTCATTAGATAAGGCTCTGTGTCCTAAAGAAATAAGATGGAGGAATTGAAAAGGAGACCATTGTCTCACATCAAATCAGTGCATCAGCCCTTTTTGAATTTTCTCTATGCTGGTCTTCCATCCTGAAGTATTATACATTAAAAATAGCTACATTTTTACTATTCTCTTGAACTTAAAAAAATAATTATTTCCAACAAGTTGTGATCAATCATGATTGCTTTTCACATTCATATAATCCAGGGGACTTTGAGATAGTACCCACAAATGCCACACATAAAGAGATTCTTACTTAATAACCCTGAGTGGCCTTGTGGGTTTGGGAAGTGGGAACGGTATCTGGGCAGAAAGGTGTATTCTCCATCACTTTAAGACTATTATCACTAGTGGCCATAAATTTTAGGCTGTTATCGGAAGAACCTACTCCTATTTTGTAAATTTCCGTTTGTCTTTGTGATACATTCCTTTCCTCTCCTACTACAGAAAACCAAATAATATTATGTATTATGTACTGTCTCTAAGCACTCAAGTGGGTATTATTGTACATATCCATAGTTTACTAAGGGAAGTCACATTGGATGGTACATCTCCTCCTGTTCCTCACTTTCCCCCCTGAGCACTATGTTAATAAGGTCACTCTGTTTCTGTCTATGCAAACCCGTACAGTTCCTGTATGATGCACCATTTACATGGATCAACAGGGAATGATTTGCATTACAGTTTTCCTGTTAGTCTTCCATGGCCTCACTGTTTCTGATGCTGTATGAAAAGACTTCTAAGGATAGGGGCCTCTGGGATGTATGGTTCTTTCTGTCCCTGTGATCTTTCATTTGGCCTTATTTACGTCACATTGACTCATGGTTCCCAGAGGATCAAAGCAAAAACTATAATTACTCTGACGGCCTCTCCTAGGAAGTAAGATAATGTCATTTCTTTCATTTCTCATTCATTTAAAAAAAAGTCAAAGTCCATGCCAGATTCATGAGGCAGGGAAACTGACCCAGGCTTCCAAGGAGACAGATAGCAAATAAGTGACATTACAGAGGACTTGGATAAAAAAGAACATTTTTGGGCTGTGAACATAGCTTAGGACTCCAGCACTTGCCTAGAATTCACAGAGTTTGACACTCAATATTGCAACAAAGAAAAAGAAAGGCATGCTTCATCATGGCTATCATTATAAACATCAGCTACAGAAGTAAAAGAGGTAAATAATAAATGATGGAAAAATAGCTATGTGAAATTAACTATCATAGACAACTACTTCCTTCTGAATGTGAATATCATTTAGCAATTTCTGTAGCATTGCCAGACCTCAGAATATTAAATGCTCATAAGATTTTTTATAAATTCGGAAAATTAATGAAAAACAGTGAATTATATATAAATAAAAATATAAGAATGAAAAATTGATATATGTATTCTTAAGACCCAAACAAAACCAAACACCAAAAAGAAAAACCCAGCAAGGTACATACTTGAAAATTTCATCACTTTTTAAAGTGTGCACTGGAGTTAGTGTGATTTTACTTTAAAACATTGCAGCCAAATAAACCTCAAGTGAATAAAACAATTAAACTATTGTTTAGAATAGTGTTGAATTAGCCTCATACCAATAAATGATAACACCTAATTAAACCGTTTGGGAGGAGAGAATAACAGCACATTTAGCATACCATGAGAATCTGAAGTCTGTTGCCATATTGCAGGAGGAAGTGGTATCAGTTACAAGGGCGAGTTATGCGTCTTTTATACAGGAATATGACGTGCCTTTTCAATGTAACTCCTCTTTTCTAAGTCTGCACCCTGCTTCAAAATTTGAGTACACTCAAAGATTTAACCTGAAAGTTTAGAACAGACATGATGCCTACTTTCTATATAAAACAGCAGGGGAGAAGCCTAGACTAGACTAATCGTCTTCTTGAACCAACTTAAGGCAATAACAAAGGCAGGGGATGTTTGTCAGGGGCAGTGTATTGTGCTATGGCAGAACTGAGGATCCTCAGCTGTGAGTTTACCTTTGAAAAAGACTCCTTGTAAAGACATTGCCCTAAGTGGATCCAAGCCAGGAACAAAAGCCCTAGTAACAGTCCAAATGGTTTCACATTCTTTTGCATAGATTTTTTGCATTTAGTTTGTATATCATTGCACATGATGATGTTGTTTTCTTATGAATCCCTGCCTCTTTGAAACTCAGCAAACTATGCATGCACAAAAAGCCTATCCTATTTCAGTCTAGGAAAGCAATAGTGAAGGGAAGTCTGCATGAAATGACTTTGAGAGAAGCTGTTGAAGGTCTTTGAACAAGCTGTAGGACAAAAACAGTGATTTCAGTTTGTTGATATATATCATAAAGTGAAGTCAACAAATAATGTATTAAATTTCACAAATTATTTTAATCACATGTATTGTGAATATAGAAGATAAAAACAATATTACAATAAATGAACAATGTCAAGATGAGGATATTTGAGCTGCAAAATTCTGGATTTTGTTACTCTAGCTATTTTGACTTTCCCTAGTTGATCATACACTGACTTGACTGTAGAAAGATAAATACTAACTAAAATAAAACAGACAGACAGGCAGACAAACCAAAAGAAACCTGAACAAACAACAATGATGGCAACACAGTGAATATCCTGGGGGAAAATTGGGAAATAAGCCTTAAGAAAAAAATTAGATGCAACTGACAGCAGAATGATTGTATTTGATAGCAAAAGTAATGAGAAAATCCAGTAGTCATGCAGACGACTATCAAAAGTCCTTTGTTGGTCTTCCCTTTCTTTTATTCTTCCACCTTTCTTGGAAAAAAATGGGTGCATCTATGTACACTCATTTTAAAATTTTGATTTCCATTTATATAGATTGGTCCCTCAATATGGATAGCAAATATGGAATTTACCTGTATCCCTTTACTTACTAATAACACTCTGACTACATAAACACATTTTTGAAGATAGGTGGCTTGACCTCATTAAATACTGTAAAATGGCTTGATGATGAGAATATAAGTTTTACAAGTACCCAATCAGAGTCTAACTTACAGCAATAATATTACTTAAATAATTATTTTAATATATTTAAAAATATATTTACTTAGCAGTTTTGTATAACAATAAAGGTACAGTTTTTTCCTGCTTGTTGACTATGGGGTTAACACTATGATTCATTCAGCCAATGAAATATTGACAGACAGACAGAAAGCAGAAGCTGGGACTGTGCTTGTAGAGTTGTGTTTGTTTCTGTACCTCAAGCCTTACCATGGAAAGAATGCATTAAGGCAAGTACACTGGTCCAAGGAGGATTAAAACCACATGAAACAGAACAGCCCTGATGAATCCTGTCTCAATCCATCAAACAACCAGGCACGTGAGCAATAATAAATCACTGTTATTTCAAGCCACTGAACATGGACATGATTTCTACGCTTTCAAATAAAATGGGTCAGTGGTATACTGTCAAATTAATCATTGTATATTTTAATACTGTATAAGATATATATGACTTAATAAGACAACATTATATACAGAACTCTCCTCATTTAAGATTATTCAATATATAATACATATGATATAAGACAAAGATTCTTGATATAATAATTATTAGTAACCAAACATGTTTACAGTATATTTTAATTTCTTTAATATATTATGTAATCTAGACATGGAAAAATGTTTTTCTGATGTTTTGATTATTGTTCTGTTGCTGTGAATAAACACCATGACCAAGACAACTCTTTTTTTTTTTTTTTTTTTTTTGGTTTTTTGAGACAGGGTTTCTCTGTGTAGCTTTGCGCCTTTTCCTGGAACTCACTTGGTAGCCCAGGCTGGCCTCGAACTCACAGAGATCCACCTGCCTCTGCCTCCAGAGTGCTGGGATTAAAGGCGTGCGCCACCAACGCCCGGCTCCAAGACAACTCTTATAAAATAAATGATTTAGTTGGGGGCTCGCTTACAATTTTAGAGAATTACTACAAGATCATCATGGCAGGAAGCTGGCAAATATGACACTGAAGCAGTAGTTGAGAACTTTACATTCTGACCCACAGTCAGCAGGTAGAAAGAGAGAGGAAAAAAACAGAGAGAGAAGCAGACAGAGACTGATAGAAACAGAGACACACAAAGTAAATCAGAAAGACTGGGCCTGGCATGGGATTTTGGAACCTCAATGCCAACCCCAAGTGGCATACTTCTTCTACAAGGGCATTCCTCTTATTCCTTCTCAGATGGGGACTAAGCATTTAAACAGTGAGCCTATGGGGGCCACTGTCATTTAAATCATCACACCTGGTCTTATTAAATGCTATTGGATTACAAATAAGAGATAAACTTAGCTTTTATTCCAAAAGTCAGTGAATGAAAATTGTTTTGTTTTCCTAAGCAGGAAAACATTCCTGGTCTTTTCACTGCTATGACACGTATACGAATATAAAGCCAAGCAACAAGTTGATCGCTCATTGGAATCAAAGTATTGTGGGAATAACAGTATTTCTATATGCAGTATCATATAAATAAAAGAACCAGAGAAATGGCTATGAAATAGAACTGCCAGATATTAATATAGAATTTTAATATACATTAATATATATTAATATCTATTAGTATAGATATTAATATAAATTTATATAGAAATATATATTTACATTCAAAAAATGATTTTAAAATTTGACTAAAAGATTAAAAACGTGAAAAAATTCAAACCAGGAAATTTTCCTGAGGTTCTCAGATATTAGCTATATTTTATCAGTTTAAGTTTTTTAAGATGCTGAACACATCATAATCACTTTCATTCTAGGAAGTAAATTTTAACTCTGGTCACTAAGAGCAGAATTCAGTGCTAATTATGAAATCATGTAATTCAGTCCAGAAACATTTAACTTCTTGTTAACTTTGTAACATCGTTTCACTTTTAAATGACAATCTGGGAAGACGCCATGCTTCCATAGGGCTTAGCCCTGTCTCAAGTATTGAAAACGACGTTCTGGGAAATGAATATGTGACTCTGCAGTCACTGTCTGCTGTTCATTTTATGCAGCTGGGACTTTAGGCCCATTGTCGAAAAGCATTTCATACTTTCAGTCTTAGGCCCTGACGATCATCATTCTGCTTCTTGCTTTTATGAGCTGACTATTTTAAAAACTTCACATAAGAAAAGCCATGGAATATTTATTTTTCTGTGAATACACTTATTTTATCTTGTTTAAAGCACTTACTCTCAAATATGTAATTTCTTCTGTTTTAGAGAAAAATATCTCATTAATTTTTTTCATATTTTTGTTGTTAGTGCATCAATGGACATTAGTTGTTTGCACATCGTATCAGATTTGAACGATTCTCCATCAAACATGGGAGTGCACATATCTCTTTGAAATTTTCATGTCATTTCCTTTAAATTCATACACAAAATGAATGTGCTGGTTTACAGGGAAGATTTTTTTTTTAATTTCTCAAAAGATTATCTTTGACCTTAATGTTTATTGTCAACTTCACTAGATTTGGAATCAGGCAGCAGATGGGCCTCTGAAAGAATTTCTTGAGGCCATTTCTAGAGAGGATTAGTTGAGCAAAAAGTGCCATGTCCAGTCGAGGCAGTATCTTACAGCAAGGGACCTGGTGGCAAACAGGACAGGTGAGTGATCGCTGCTGCTTGCTTGTCTGACTCACTTTTCACTGTGAATGTCTATCCTGTAGTCATGCTGTCATCATTCATTAACATCAGACTCCAGATTATTTGGCTTTTCAATGTGGAATGGTTACTAGCAGCATTGTAGGAATTTTCCTGGCTTCCTCACTAGACTGGGGTTGCTCAGGCATGTAGCTTCACAGACTAGGCATCTCCTGGGTCCTGAGCCTCTGATTAATCAGCTCCTATTAGTTGTACCCCATTTCAGTACATCCCTTTTTGCTTTGTATGTCTGTATATACATATATACATCCATACATATTACGTAAACATATACAAGATAAAGGCCACATTTCATTACTTTACCAGTAGATACCTATTTTTCTGAATACTAACTGTTGTCGACTCTCACTCTCCCAGGTGTAGTCTTGACATCCTTATTTAAGCTCAGCTGGTCATGTAGAATTCATTTCAAGCTTTCATCTTTGTTATATTAGTCTATATTTATACCTGCAGTATACTGTCTAATTACTTTATGCATTGTAAATTGAAATTAGAAAATGCCTTTAATTTTCTCCAAATCATGCTGGTAATTCAAAAATCTTTCCATTTTGTATGAAGTTTTAGATTTTTTTCATACTTCTACAAGTACACAAAAATGCCAGCCGTATTTTGAGAGCAGTTTCATTGGCTTTGTGGACCATTAAATTGTACTAAGTGTTGTAATTCATGCAAGCAGGATGTATCTCCATCTAAAATAGCACATAGTCATAAATGTGCTTTTGTTGATTGCTTTTTTCAATGTTTACACTTTTCATTACATGTTTTTGACCCCTTGGTTATGATTTCCCCACAATAATTATGCTCTTTTTATGCTAATATACTTTTATTATTTTCCTTTTTTGTATGGTGTGCTATCATCTTAAAGTTAACTGAGTTTCTTTATCAGCTGTCACCAGTTTCCTTTGTTGTATAGCTTTTCTACATATGAAATTATTTTATCTACTAACACAGATAACGTAACTGTTGTAGAGTATTATATTAAAGTGTGTTACTTTTGTTTATGTTGCATTTGTTTAACGCTGTGGAGCTGTGTTACTTTGCCTGTCTAAAACACTTGATGGTCTAATAAGGAGCTGAATGGCCAATAATGAGGCAGGAGAGAAAAACAGGCAGGGCTGGTAGGCCGAAAGAATATATAGAAGAAGGAATGAGAGAGGAGAGAGGGAGGAAAGAACAAAGAGCCAGAGAAGGTGGAGGACATCAGGAGCCAGCCACCTAGCTACATAGCAAGCCACAGAGTAGGAGTCAAAGTAAGATTTACAGAAGTAAAAAAAGGTAAAAGCCCAAAGGCAAAGCTGGATGGGATAATTTAAGTAAAGCTGGCAAGAAACAAGCCAAGCTAAGGCTAGACTTTTATAGTTAAGAATAAGCCTCTTTAAAAAAAAAAAAAAAGAATAAGCCTCAATGTGTGATTATTGGGAGCTGGGTAGCAGACCCTCCCCCTCCCCCCCCAATAGTAAAAACAACCAACAACACATAGCCCTGTTCATTCTGCCCAGGGCTTCCTGTGTTATGTGGATAGATGAAGTAATGTGCATCCTTCACTTCTCTTGATCTTACAGAGAAGACATTCAGTTTTCACTCAACTCTGACGTTACCTGGGGATATTCCAGATACAATCTGAATTTCATACACTTTCCTTGTATTCTGAATTTGTAAAGAACTTTATCTCATGATAAACAGTACACAATTTCAACGTATACTTTCCTTAAATCTACAGAAATGATCACGCAGTTTTCAGACGTCATTGTCTGAATGTTGTTTATTTAATTAATTAATTTGCATACATGGAACATTTTCATACCAGGGAAGATCACACATGGTAATGGCCTAAGAACCTTTAAGGTGCTATTGAAGCCATTTTACAAATATTTTATTGAAAGATTTTGCTCATGTTCATCAGGAGTATTGAACTGTTTTTACATTTTTAGTGTTTTTGCTTGTCATTCATCTTAAAGCAATTCTTGCTTCATAAAATGATTTTGAAAATGGTTGCTCTTCAATTGTGTGGAAGAATAGGTATAATCATTGAATGGTTTGATAGAATTCATGCATGAAACTGTACTTATTATAGAAATGTATTTGCATTAACAACTTAATTTTAATATTATTCAAAACACTTCTCTTTCCCAGTACACCTAGTTTTATAATAGAACAATTATATCTTCAATATAATGTATTCACTATAATTATTTTAATTATTTTATATGATTATCTTTCATCTTGTGGGCTAAAAGGAATAGTGATTGGTATGAAATGATTGTATGATGACAGTATTGCATTTTTCTGTGTATACTCGCCTTTATCGTTGAATTTTACAGACCTTTGTGCCTTTGCTATAGTCTTGAGACATGTCACTTCAAAGTACTCCCTTGAGCTGCTAAAGTTTAGCAGATATGGGAGGTCACTTTTAGAGTAATAATCATACTCATTTTTTAAATTTTTTTGGGGAAGGGGAAACTTCTGCTCTTCTCTCTATTTTTTGAGGGATTCTTTTTTTTCTGATTGCCTGTGTCTGTGGTAGAAATGAGGGTCCAGGATACCGTATTCTACCCTCTTCCTCATTTACTTCAGGTGATGCACTTATAACCTGCGTTGAACACAACTGAGAAATCCAATGACATAGTGGTGTCTTTCCACGGTGTGAAGAATTGATGGAATTGGAGATACTTCTGCTGATAGGTTTGGAATGATAAAAGTTCTCAAGTTACAAGGTAGGAGAGTTTGCCAACAGACTGTGTGTCACCTAAAGGAATAAAAGGGAGCATCTTCAGGAGAAGGTGCTAGGACTTATACCGTCCTGAACATTTTCCACTTTCCAGCTTCTCCCTTTCCATTTTCCTTCTTTTGTGATTTTCTTCCATCACATTCCCGCCTCTTTGTCATTTTAAAGACCATTAACTGACTATCTTCTCTAGACCTGTGTATTACATTCTCCTCATGCAGACTCCTCAGGTTTCTCTTCTCTTCCCTGGGCATCATTTATTTCTGTCCTTTGACCATTACTGAGTGATTTTCTTAGCTGATAGTTATAACATGTTTAAGCTTGTTCTCTGTGAACTGAGCAGAACACCAGATTTCATAACACAACCATGTCTCTTTGCACATTCTCAGTACCTAAAGGAATTTCTAACAACATATTTTAATCATTACATAATCATATATGTCTATTCTATTGGATGTATTCTTTTACCTCTCATATATATATACATCAGGCATTAAATAAACAACTGGAGCAAGAAGACTAAGGTATTGTGAAGAAGTTTGATAGAAGAGAATGTAATGATGCTTCCAACTGTCCAAAAACAAAATGGGCTGCTTGTGAAACCAAGCTGGTGATCACTTGACATTTTTAACCAAAGGATACAAAACCATCTGTCAAGGATGAGGACATTCCAGAAGGGTTTACACAAATATTGGAGAGGGAAGTTGATGGCCTCTAAGGTCCTTTCTGACCTTTATATTCTGTGACTTGCACATTAACTTCATAATACAACTAGCTTATAATCTAGAGATGCCAGCATTTAAAACAGTCTCAATCATTCTGAAACATTACTGTGCGAGCCCATTGACTGCTTCATGTTAAGTTCATGGGCAAAATAGTGGATCTGAGGGATGATTTTACTTTTTAATTTTTTTCCTGATAAAGATTTGAAGGCCCAAATACAGTCAGCATACATAGAAGGGAAAATCTGCAGTAGATTGAGTTAATTTTACCTATTTGAACTGATATTTAGAAATAAAAATAGTTTATATTATTGAGCTATCTTATGTTTTAATACATATATGTATAATATGTATACTGTTTAATGTTTAAATCAGGTAAACATACTGTCTTCTCAAACATTTATTTTTTTTTTGGTGAAAACTTTTTAAAATTTTCCTAAGTTGTTAAACTTTATAGCACATTATTACTCTTTACTTTCACCTACTATATCATACCATGTCAGAAGTTTGCATTGCTATTGCCTAGTACCCATTGATCAAATTTTCAGAATATGCTTCTTACCTCCATGTCTCCTGGTAGTCATAATTCATCCCACTTTAAATGTCATTGAGGTCAACCTGTATTAGATTCTAAATATTAGATAAATAGTATGATGCTTGTCTTTCTGTGCCTAGCATAGTGTGCTTAGCATGATTTCCAGGTATAGCCACATTGCCCCAAAATGACCGAAACTATTCTATTTTATATTTCAATATTCATGTATGTGTGTGTAGATATATAGCTAATTTAAATTTTAATTTATTTAAATTTATATATATATACATATATATAGTACTTATATCATTTTCATGGCCTTTTCTCCTTTTTTTTCTCCTCCCTCTAACCCCTCCTGAATCGCCTTAAATACTTTGTCTCCTATCTATCTATCTATCTATCTATCTATCTATCTATCTATCTATCATCTATCTATCTATTGTCTACTTATCACTCATCTATCTATCACACACATATATATCTTTTTTATTATTATTAAGAGTTTTTTTTGCATCTAGTTCCCTCAGTCACTGGATGGGGTTTCTAGCACGACAATTAGGGTGTTTGGTCATCTTATCACCAGGGTAGGTCAGATCGGACTATTTCTCGACTATTGCCAGCAGTCTATTGTGGGGGCATCTTTGTGGATTTCTGTGGGCCTCTCCAGCACTTTGTTTCTTCCTATTCTCATGTGGTCTTCATTTACCATGAACATTCCTTGTGTTCCCTCTCTGTTCTTGATCCAGTTGGGATCTCCCACTCCCCCAAGATCTCTTTCCCTCGCCCCTCGCCCCTCATTACCCCTACTCACGTCCAGACTGTTCATGTAGATCTCATCCATTTCTCTGTCATTGGGCGATCCCCGTGTCTTTCTTGGGGTCCTGTTTTCCAGGTAGCCTCCCTGGTGTTGTGAGTAGCCGTCCAGTCATCCTTGTTCCACAATTAGTATTCTCCTATGAGTGGGTACATACCATGTTTGTCTTTCTGAGTCTGGGTTACCTCACTCAGGAAGATTTTCCCGGGTGGAGCTCCGGGAGTCCAATTGGAGAGAAGGAGGAGGGTTTATGTGAGCAAGAGTTGTTGGGACCAGAGATGGAATACAGGGACAAGTGGCCAAACGAATGGAAACACATGAACTGTGAACCAATGGCTGAGGGGCCCCCAACTGTATCACGCCCTCTGAATGGGTGAGACAGTTGATTGGCTTGATCTGTTTAGGAGGCATCCAGGCAGTTGGACCGGGTCCTGTGCTCAGTGCATGAATTGGCTGTTTGAAACCTGGGGCTTAGTAGAGACCCTTGGCTCAACCTGGGAGGAGGGGACTAGACCTGCCTGGGCTGAGTCCACCAGGTTGATCTCAACCCTCGGGGGAGTCTTTGCCCTGGAGGAGATGGAAATGGAGGGGGGG
>CABHPH010154556.1:0-19375 GCA_902168325.1 Peromyscus nudipes | reverse complement strand
CACACACACACACACACACACACACACACACACACACACACACACATTAATAAGTAAGCATGAGAAAATAGATCAATGTAATAAAACTAAAAATCAAAAACAATTTAAAATTTGTTAGAACTACATTTGAAATGAAAAAAAATCTTCCTTGTCTTACTCTCAGTATATTTATCGTTAGCTCCTTAGTTGAGTAAATGTGGCAATAGATATTTTTTAATGTCCTTGAATTTTGCTTTTGTGAAGAATTTCACAATAACAGTGGCTGTGTATATATCTTCCAGTATATACACATATATGGGTTATTTTGTGAAACATATGTCATTTGTATATGCTTACATGATTCCACTAAAATTGATAAAACTATAAGCTTTTGTCTGTGTACAGGAATTAGAATGCAGAACCTTGCTGAAGGAAAATGGTGATTGGGGGCAGGTCTTGAGGTTTTATAGCACAACCCTACTTCTTAGTCCTTTTCAGCTTCCTGACTACAAATGCAACATGACCAACTGCTGCTAACTTGTGCCCTTGCTGACATAATGGATTGTATTCTTCTTTAAACCATGAGTAAAAATAAAGCCTTCCTTCTTCAAGTTGATTTTGTTCAGAATTTTGCCCAAACAGCAAAAAAGGTAACCACAACTGCTGTGAGTGCATTAGGGGCACGAGTCAGGGTCCATAAAACAGCATTTCACAACACACCTCCAACTCTCCAGCTCTTACATTCTTTCCCAATGATCTTCATTGACATTTCCTAAGTTTTGTTATGTTGGGGGAGATAATGATGTTCCATTTAAGGCAACACTAGGTCTAAGCACTTGGACCAATTTTCAATCTCATTGTTGATTGCTGCCCTCTACAAAAAAGAAGTTTGTTTTTACCAAGGTTGAGAGAAGCCCAGCTTTATGGAAAGAAACACAAATATTTTGAATGAACTTTGGCAGCATGACCATTAAGAGAACTAATAGCTTCAGGATCTTCACTTAACTTTATGCCCTCCTAGTCACTGATAGCTCTTCAATGTCCAAAATGTTCATAGGCTATTTTTGTTTCTTATACATATGGTAGTGCAAAAATAAAGGTTCAGTGTTAAAAATATGTCACACACTGTAGGACTGAAATCTTAAATCTTAAACACAAAACTATAGAGTTAATATTCAAAGAAAATAGGTCACATTTTAAGCAAGGAAACTAAATAAAAGGATGCTTTCACTAAGAGAGATCATTGATATTAATTGATGTTAATGAACAGTGATTATTAATTAATTATTTTTTGTGGTAGTGTTGTGTGTTTCCCTTCTTTTGGTATTTGTTGGTGTTGGATTATCTATTGCCTGTGTTTTAATTGGTGCATCTAGCTTCCTTAGGTTGGATTTTTCCTTCTAGTGCTTTCTGTAGGGCTGGATTTGTGAGTAGGTATCATTTAAGTCTGGTTTTATCTTGGAATATTTTGTTTACTCTGTCTATGGTGACTGAGAGTTTTGCTGGGTATAGTAGTCTGGGTTGGCATCCGTGGTTTCTTAGTGTCTGCATAACCTCTGTCCAGGACCTTCTCCCTTTCAGAGTCTCCATCAAGAAGTCAGAGCTTGTATCTTCATAGGTATTTCCTTCTTTATGTTGGGAAAGTTTTCTTCTATAATTTTGTTAAATATATTTTCTGTGCCTTTGAGCTGGTATTCATTTCCTTCTTCTATCCCTATTATTCTTAGGTTTGGTCTTTTCATGGTGTCCCAGATTTCCTGGACATTTTATGTTATGATTTGTTTAATATTTTCTTTGACTGACAAATCTATTTCCTCCATCATATCTTCAATGTTAGAGATTCTCTCTTCCATCTCTTGCATTCTGTTGGTTATGCTTGCATCTGTAATTCCTGTTCATTTACTCAGATTTTCCATTTCCAACATTTCCTCAGTTTGTGTCTTCTTTATTGTCTTTTTTCAGTTTTCAAATCTTGACTGTTTCATTCATCTGTTTAATTGCTTTTTCTTGGTTTTCTTGGCTTTTTAAAGTGATTTGTTTATTTCTTTGTTTATTTCTTTTTGTTTGTCCTTTCTTTGATTTAAGGGAATTTTTTATTTCCTCTTTAAAGGTCTCTATCATCTTCTTAAAGTCATTTTAAGGTCAGTTTATTCTGCTTCTTCTGCATTGGGATGTTCGGGTCCTGCTGATATAGAGCCACTAGATTCTAGTGGTGTCATATTGGTCTTTATGTTGCTGACTGTATTTTTGCACTGGCATCTAGTCTTCTCTTCCTCCACTTGGTGCAGGCAGTATTTGTGTCTGAGCGGGCCTTCTTGGTCCAATTGACACTCTGGTTCAATTGGAGCTCTTGGCCCTCTTCATCCAATCAGTGCTGGTTGGCTCTGTATCATGGAGCAGTGCAGTCTTGGAGAGTGGGTGATTTTGGGGGGTGGGGTGAGGGATAGTGGTAGTCCAGCCTGTCTGCAGACCTGCCTGCTGCCTTGAGACTAGGTCTGCAATCTATTACAGCTTTTTAAAAACAATTATTTATTTATTTTATAGCCTGATCACAGATTCCCCTCCCTTTTCTCCTCCCATTCCCCCCCACCTTTCCTCTGTCCCCCATCCAGCTTATGCTGGAGAGGATGAGGAACAAGGGGAACACTCCTCTACTGCTTGTGGGAATGCAAATTTGTACAGCCACTTTGGAAATCATTATGATGATTTCTCAGAAAATTAATAATCAACCTACCTTAGGATGCACTGATACAATTCCTGAGCATATACACAAAGGATACTCAATCATACACCAAGGACACTTGCTAAACTATGTTCATAGCAGCTTAATTTGTAATAGCCAGAACCGTATAGCATCCCAGATATCCCTCAACTGAAGAATGGATAAATAAAACATGATACATCTATGCAATGGTATATTACTCAGCTGTTAAAAACAATGACATCAGGAATTTTGAAGGCAAATGGTTGGAGCTTGAAAAGAATCTTCCCGAGTGAGGTAACCCAGAGCCAGGAAGACAGACATGGTACTCACTCATAACTGGATGTTAGCTTTAAAATATAGAATAATCATGCCACAATCCACAGACTTGGACAGGCTAGGTAACAAGGAGGGCCCAAGGGGGCATGCAGGATCTCCCTAGGAAGGGGAAATAGAAGAGATCTCCTGGTTGGGCTGTGGTAGGGTGGGAATGAAAACTATAAATACTTTCTAGCTTTCACTCCTAGAGTATGTGGGTGACATCTCAAATTGAACGTATCTAGCACTTAACTATTTGATATATCCTCAACATGATTTTCTCATTAATAATAATAACAACACTCTTTGATGTGTGCTAAATCTAGAATATTTATAGTATCCATGGCTTGTCTCTAGCACATGTACTGGTGTGCCTTTATTATTGTCTTGACTTCCAAGTTGTAAACTCTAACATGCTGATTACTATTTACAGAGCTGTAGACACAATCTGTTTCTCATTCATCTCTTGCAAGTCTTCCAATGGGTATCACTGCATCTCAATGTTACCTTCCTCTTGTCAACACAGTCCAGTAACATTATTATTCAGAGGCTTTGACTTCTCTGATACATTTTCAGGTGAACTTTTTCTCCCATATCTTTGTATAACTCTTGCCCTAACTTAATTCAGGCCTCTCTTCAAACAAAATTTAGGAAGGATTCATATAATTCCTGCTGTACTTTATTGCTTATTCTAGTAACTTTTTTTTATCTTATTGTCTTTATTTTATGTCTATGTAGTAATATTTTAGTGTTCATTTATAAATATTTTTATCATTTACCTCTGTCATTGGTATTTATTCCTATAATAACAATGACCATTTCTTTTTTACTTATTAAATTTATTCATTTGTTTTACATGTAAACCATAGTTTACCTCCCTCTTCTATTCCCATTATCTCCCCTCACCTCCTCCCCCTCACTCCTGTAAATCCACTCCTCCTCTGTTTCTGTTCAGAAATGGATAGGCCTCCCATGGGTGTCAACAAAGCATAGCATATCAAGTTGAGGTAGGAATAAGTGCCTCCCCTTGTACTAAGGCTGGGCAAGGCAACCTAACATGAGGAATAGGTTCCTGGAAGCCTGCCAAAACATTAGAGACAGGTTCTGCCACCACCACTAGGAGTCCCACCAGTAGATCAAGCTTCACAACTGTCACACATATGCAGAGGGCCTAGGTCAGTCCCATGTAGCCTCCCTAGCTGTCTGTCCAGTATCTGTGAGCTCCTATGAGCCCAGGTTAGTTGTTTCTGAGGGTTCCCTTGTAATGACCTTGACTCTCTGGCTAATACAATCCTTCCTCCCTCTCTTTAACAGGATTCCCAGAGCTTGGCCCACTGCTGACTTGGCTATGAATCTCTGCATCTGTTTCCAACAGTCACTGGATGAAGACTTTCTGACGATTGAGGTAGTCACCAATCTGATTACAGAAGCCAGGTATACCATTCTTGGGCATATACCCAAAGGATGCTCAATCATTCCACAAGGACACTTGCTCAACTATGTTCATAGCAGTTTTATGCCCCTTAGCCAAAACATGGATTAAAAAAAAGTGGTACATTTACACGACGGAGTATTATATAGCTGTTAAAAACAATGACATCAGGAAACTTGAAGGTAAGTGGATAGAACTAGAAAAAAAATTCATCCTGACTGAGGTAACTCAAATCCAGAAAGACAAACATGGTATGTACTCATTCATAAGTGCATATTTGAAATAAAATAAAGGATAACTATGGTACAATCCACAGCCCCCGAGAGGCTAGGTAACACTGAAGGACAAAGGGTGGATGGGGACATGTGAATTTCCCTGGGAAGTGGAAATAGAAGAGATCTCCTGGGTAGATTGGAGACCAGCAGTGATGAGAACATGAGGGATTGGGTTAGGGAGGTAGATGGACGGGGAGAGTAATGAAAGAGATATCTTGATGACAGGGGCATTTTGGGGTCAGGTAGAAACCTGGTACAAGGGAAACTCCCATGACTCTATAAAGATGACCCCAGCTAAGAATCATAGCAATAGTGGGTAGATAACCTGAACTGGCCATCTCATAAACTATGACTATTTCCTATACATCTATTTATTGGAAGAACTTAAAATACTATGATAAGTGAATGAACAAATTGTTGGGGTATGTAGAAGATTTAGTAGCACAAGTGTTTTATGTTTGACTTAACTCTGTCTTAAAAGACACTATTGGAATGAAAGGAGAGAAAATATTTAAGACAGAGAAAAGTGAAACCTAAAGTATCCTCTGGTTACTTCCATTAGGAATCTTACATATTTCTCTGTGAAAAGCTTGTGTCTTCTAACTGAGCAGTCATGTTTCAGCTCTTACCATTATACTTGTCTTAAGTATCTTTGTAAAATGCAACCAGACTGCCACCTTCTAGAAGGCTTTCTTTTCTCGTGCTGAATGTAGGACTCTTATATTTAGAAGCACAAACCCTTTCCTAATTATATACAACCTACTGTTCTAAATTCTGCATTCAACTTAGCAGTTTAGTGCTGTGCACTTTTCTTGGTACCAATTTTAGCATCAGAAATTTGACATTTAGATTGCTTTTGAAAACCAGTGGCAAAGTAGAATTCACACTGAATAAACCTTGCCTTTGCTTTCAGGACTTCGTTTTAATTGCTTTTTCATTTACGTACAATGGTCTATCTGCAGTGTCATGATGATAGTTCAAATACTCATCTGGTTTTGTAAATTCAGAGGAAATGTTTATAATCCTCAGTGGGATTATATCACTAATCATTTTTCTCCATACAAGAAGAACTCAAATGTAATTTGCATAGTTCATTAAACATCTGTAAATGGCTCAAATATGTTTATGATACTGTAATGAATAGGGATAAAATAGTGGGAATATTGCTATAGTAGGGAATTTTGATAGCTGTCATGATTTTGGATTTTAACTGATATTAATTCTCCCGTGGAATTGAAACACTTCCATTTTTATCACATGTCAGCTTGAGAGTTCTGTCTGTTTGTCTCTCTTTCTGAAACCCTCTATGCATGTATGTATGATTTTAGGTATGTAGCATACACTAAATGGGGAGCAGTGTGTTCATGATTACATGTAGCTATTCACAATAAAACATGACTTTCCAATTGAAGGCTAATTTCAAAATTATAAGAAAATGAAATCCTTTCCAATCATCTCAATCCTTTTTCTGTTTACTAATAAAAACAATGAATAGAACTATTTCTACTGTGCTATACCATCTCTCTGATAATATTTTCTAACAGTACAAAACAGTAGTATTATTCAAAAATCTCCCCAGGAAGTTGTCAAGTGTTAGTCATGCTAGAAAGGTAGTTTGAAAAAGGGCAAACTCATTAAATGATTTCTTAGTGAATATTTTTTACCTGTAAAATTACAGTGAGATTATAGTGTTTAGAGTTTAGTCGTGAAGTATGTTTCCCTTTCATTGTAAAATGAATGCAATTTTTCATAGTCCCAAATGTTGGTCAAACTCTAAGACTCCTTTACAGCTTTTGATTGTTTGGCATTATCTTTCACAACGTGTAACAGAGACAAAATGATAATTTCCCTTGACATTTGGACTTTAGAGATGATAAGTACTGTATCACCAGTACTTTTTGTGCTATAGATTTGTAAAATTTCTTTTATAAATGGTATTTGACTCTCATTGATAATAATCTAATTTTCCATGAACCTTCATATTCTCTAACCTGAAATGTTCTGTTGTTTACAAGCTGAAAGGCAATCTTGCAAGGAACCACTGTCAATTTATTTTTGATTTAAACAATCTGATTATTATATTTTGCTTTCAATTCTAATAAAAGATTTCAGGATATTTCTTTCTGAAAACATGTGATAACCTGATCATTACTTTAAATATTTTATTGTCTCGCATATAGTTTTCAAACATCCCCAAATATGTCCATCCTTTTTTCTGCCTTTGTATTGAGAGAAGAATCTTGGAATAAATTGCTTCTTTGACGATTTTTCACAAAATTGTATTGACTTAATTTATATTATGATAACTGGTAGTTATTCTTAAATGTTTAATTTGAGAAACATAACAGGCACTGAAAGTCTAAATTTTATACTATAAGAAGATTAAAAATACATATGTAAACTTTGTGAAAAAAAGAGTATGTTGTTCTTTTATAATACACTTATCAATCCTCTAATGATAATGTCACTTTGAAATAGAGAAAAAAATTAAAAGAATAGAGCATAGCATGTGCCTTTCATTATGGATGCCAAAATGTAACTATAATATGTTGTTTTTAATAACATAGATTGTCTTTCATAATTCTTTCTAAACCATATCAAGAGAGAATTAAGACAGCAGAAGTACAAAGAAAAGCCTTGTAAAACTGTGGACATTAATGGATTTGATTTATATAATCTAATGATGAATGATAACACATCAATAATATTTGTGTTTTCTACTGTTCTCTTTTATTTTTAGACAACTCCTCTGATTCTCATTCTTCTTGAGCAATGTTTTTATCCAATATAAAGTGCTGATGATTAATGTTAATATAAACTAAAAAATAGACAAAAAGAAGATGAATATCCATCTAATTGAGATGTTAATACTATGTGCAATTGTCTATCAAAACTTTCCTGAGGAATGACTATGTCATGGAGAAGAATATCTCTCCTAACAATATAAATGCTGAGCCTCATTTGGGTTTTGGATCAAACTATGGAAATTTTTTCCCATAGAATATACATAGATCTTTTTGTATGAGAGGAAAACAAAGTGATATCTAGTGACTAATTAAAAACTCAGGAGAGATAGAAGATAAAATTAAGCCTAGAGGAGTAAGTATATGGAAATTAATCTAGCAAAATATGGAATTATAGTAAAACCCACAATCATATATTTGAAAAGAACAATGAAATGGAGTCTATATGGCAAAGAGGTAAAAATAAATCATAAATAAGTTATATGGAGAATAACAGGGTCATAGAAATTATAAAAAGTTGACCAAATTTTTGCTTTAATCTCTTGAAAGCTTATACACATGGAAAATTCTCTAAAAAGTTAATGTAGCAGAACTATATTATTACTGTGTAGCTGACTTTAAGCCCATAAACAGCTGTAAAGCTAGAGCTCACAAAGCAGGATATCCTTGATGCTTGAAGGTGACAACCAATGTTGTGTACAACTGTTTGCACACACTGTAATCTGATTGTACTTCCAAATATTTGTGTTCTCACTCATAAATTTTATGGAAAGGAAATCTTCACAGTGGCCAGTTTCACTAAGAAATTTAGATGATAGTGCCTGTCACTATTTTAGCACATGTGTGGGAAAATTTCAAACAAAAAGAGAAATGAAGGCAACCTCTTAGATAGTGGGGCAGAAGTGACTTATGGCGACAGAATGTCACTTTGATAAATGAACTCTAGTCCCTTAGCCTTAATGGATGAGATGCATAGTATGATACAGCAATGTATATGTGCATTAGAATTAGTGTCAGAGGGGTGAGATTTGGAAGAAGACAATTCACCAGGCAGCCCAAAGAATAGGACAGAAATTGTAAGATTTCTAACATACAGCTTTCAGTCTTCAATAAGTTGGATATCATCAAGCACATAGGGACACAGAACAGTAGGAGGGAGAATAGGGGTTAATGACTTTATTAAAGTAGGAGTGTCAATAGATTTTATTTATTCACTACATTGGCAATTTGAACAATGAAGTTTGTGTATTCAGAAAGACATATCATGTGTTCAAAGAACCAGAAAAGTAATAATCACTGAAGGGTCCACATAGGTATTGTGGGGATTCAAGTTCAGATCCTACTGTCGATGATATTACACTCCTTGACTAAAAGACAAAATGAAGGCTGGAACTGAAGTAGAAGCTGCCTCCTTGCTGGCTAGATTTTATACCTCCAGATGGCTCTATGCAAATAGATGGGGGAGAAAAAGTCATCAATAATCTTGCCCAGATGTGTATACTGTGCATTCCAAAACCACTGTTCAGGCAAAATCTGCCGAGTGTTTTAGGAGGGAGCTTTTGCCTGAAAACATGAACTTGGTCAAAGACCCATGGCTGGGGAGGTTATAAACCTCAGGGATGAGTCCAGTGCTTTTAATTTACTAAATGGAAAAGTTGCCAAACTGCCTCATAAATATACCATAGATATATTGCTTTGAGCCTTGATCAGACAAACTTGTTTTTTGAAGCGAACAGATATTAATGCAGTGACTCACTGCTGCCTAAAGAGTTGAGAATAAGTGGCTGCTGAGTGACCTTTTCAAAATGAGGAATATTTACAAGCCCCTCGAAAGCGCATAGAACATCACAAGATAGGAGGTGGCAAGAAAGTAAAACCCAGATGTTTGGAAGGACTATGAGATGCATTTTTAGGCTATTGTAGTCATGAATTCACAGAACTTGAGTCTGCCAGGGCTGGGACTACATAAGACTAAGCATGTCATTGTGGATGGAGGAGAGGTTCATGGGGCTATGTCTTTTCCTGGGTAACTACTGAGATGCGATGAGCTGTGAGAGGAAGGAGCTATAAGTGTAATCAGTGGTGTAGCCGTTAATGAACTGCCCACGTTTCAGTGGATAGATCTATACCCATACTCATGAACATAGCCTTCTCTAAACATAATGGGTCACAAAACAAAATATCAAGAAAGGGAGAAGAGAATAGTGGGAGGGTGATGGGGAAAAAGGTGATCAGATTGTATCATATACATGAATAAGATCATCAAAGAATTATTTTAATTTAAGATATTTTAAATGTAATAAATTGAATTCAAACAAATTAGTAAAATATGGAAAACTAAGTTTAGGAATATGAGCTTTTTAAAATGAAAATAATACCAGATAACCTGCCCTACATGAGCACTGAATATTAGTAAAATTTATAACGTGTACAGTGGTAATACTTTTTACCATTTGAAAACTAAAGAGACTATTTATAATATGAAACAGAGATCCTGATATACTATGTTTATATATTGTTTTAGAAAACTTTCCTTCACTGGGATTCAGCAGAAACCAAAATAAAATCACCCATCTAAGCTATGAAGTTAAATCAAAACCTTAAGAAAACAGGTAAATCTTCAAATACACCATTATTTGTTTGTTTGTTTTACTTAAAAGTAAGACTGACAAGAAGCACTTAGAAAACACCAGTTTACCTGAATTAGGACAATAGGGAATTCCTGAGTGGTTTTCTTTCTTTCTTCCTTCCTTCCTTCCTTCCTTCCTTCCTTCCTTCCTTCCTTCCTTCCTTCCTTCCTTCCTTCCTTCCTCTCTCTCTTTTGTTCTTTCTTTCCCTCTCATTCCCTCTTTCTCTCTCTCTTTCTTTCTTTTCTTTCTTTCTTTCTTTCTTTCTTTCTTTCTTTCTTTCTTTCTTTCTTTCTTTCTTTCTTTTCCTTCTTTCCTCTCTCTTTTCTTTCTTCCTTTCCCTTTTCCCCTCCCTCCCTCCCTCTCTCCCTCCCTCCCTCTCTCCCTCCCTCCCTCCCTACCTCTCTCCCTCCTTCCCTCCCTTCCTCCCTCCATCTCTCTTTCCTTTATGTCCTGGCCGCAGTTTCCCCTCCCTTCTCTCTTCCCAGAACTTACCCAGTAAGTTTGGGTTACTTAAAAGTTACCCTCTTTGCCAAGTCCCTAATCCACTCCTCCTCCTTTTCTGTTCAGAAAGGGTGGACCTCACACAAATATCAACAAAACAGTGCCTATCAAGTTGCAGTAAAACTAAGCACCTCTCCACAAATTAAGGCTCGGTAAGGTGACCCAGTATAAGAAGTAGGGTCCCGAAAGCCAGTAAAAGAGTCAGAAACAGCCCCTATTCCCCCTATTAGAAATCCCACAAGAAGACCAAGATACACACTTGTAACATATATGTAGTGCCTAAGTGGGTCCCATGCAGACTCCCTGGTTGTCAGTACAGTCTTTGTGAGCCCCTATGAGCTCAGTTTAGTTGGCTTTGTGGGTTTTCATGTGGCGTTTTGACACCTCTGGTTCCTACAATACTTTTTTCCCCTCTTCTGAAGGATTCCCCTAGCTATGCCTAATGTTTGGCTATGGTTCTAAATCTGTTTCCATCAGTTGCTGAATGAGGACTTGCTGATGATAATTGGGCTAGGCACCAATGTATGAGTATAAAGAAATATCATTAGGCATCATTACATTGACATTTTTTTTCTCCAATCATGTTTGGTTCTATCCTAGATCTCTAGGTCATCCACCCTGTGGGTCCTGGTGCTCCAGGCAGTATCAGTAGTGGGTTTATTCTCCTGGCATGGGTTTTAGGCTGGACCTATGGCTTGGCTGGCCACTCCCTCAATCTCTAGGCCACCCTTACCACAGCACATCCCATTGGCAGGACAGACTGTAGGTCAAAGTTTATATGGCTCGTTTGGTGTCTCACTCCCTCCACTGGAAGACTTGCCTGGTCATAGCAGATGGCCAGTTCAGACTAAGTATCTGCCATTGCTAGGAGACTTAGCTGGGGTCATCCTTGTAGATTCTGGAGAGATTCCCTTGCTCCAAGTTTTTACCTGAGCCTGAACTGCCCCCCTTTTCCAGCAAATGTCCATCAACTGAGGAGTGTATAAAGATAATGGGGTAAATTTACACAATGGAATATTACTCATCTGTTAAAAATAATGACATCATGAAATTTTCAGGCAAATGGATAGAACTGGAAAAAAATTATCCTGAGTGAGGTAACCCAGACGCAGAAAGACAAACATGGTATGTACTCACTCATAAGTGGATATTAACTGAAAAATAAAGGATATTATGCTATAATTCACAGCCCGGAGAGACTAAGTAACAAGGAGAGTTCGTGTGGGGCATCTGGATCACCTTCGGAAGGGGAAATAGAAGAAATTTCGTGAATGGACTCAGGGCAAGCGGAGATGGGGTCATGAGCGATCAGGTTGAGTGGGAGCAATGGAGGTGGAGAACACTGAAAATGCTTTCCATTTTACAAACAGTCAACAGTGATCTCATGATGAACAATTTGAGGTCTGGTGCTTTGTTCACTTGTTCTCACCTTGCAGGTCCTCCCTCTGCTCTGTCAGTCCCCAGTGACAAAATCTTTCTATTTTGCATAATGGGGTATTGGACAATTACATAGTCACAAAGAAAAAATCAGCTAAATCTTTAAATTCTATTCATTATGTAATTCGTCTTCTGTCTGTACTATAGAGTCATCAAAATCCAGAACACTGGTTTTAATGTCCAGTCTCTAGAATTTACAGCCATTGTTTATGAGTATGCTACACTGGAAGGCAATTTCACAGCTTCATGAAAAGCTAAATATACTCACCATATGCTTCAATAATTATCAACATGTAGCTCCAATGAATGAAAACATATTAAAATAAAAATTTACGTGTTATTGTTGCAACTTTGTTGACAATTGTGCTAACTTGGAAGCAACTGACATGCTTTTAAAAAGTTAAATTGATCAGTTAATGGGTATATCCAAAAGATGGAGATATGAACTATTCAAGACTAGAAAAGGCATAGAAAAAAATAAAAATTTTGTTAAATAAGTTAATATTTATTTTTAATTGAAAGTCAATCTTAAAGAACTATATGGTATGAAATTTCAATATTTTCACATTCCAGAAAAAGAAAACTATGGAAGTAGTAACCACAGCAACATAATCAACATCTATGGCATAAGCAAATTGTTTGCTGTGCTTAGGAAAATAAGGAGAGATGAATAAGTATAATAGAAGTTCTTTGTGGCAGTGAAACTATTTTGTATATCACATTAATACTGGAAATATACCATTATAAATTTATTCAAAATCATCATTCATATATAGACAAGCACTTATGATTCTGGAGGGTAAAAGTACGTCAGGGTAGGTTAATCAATTAGAAAAATGTCATACCAGTTAGTATAGTTCTTTTGGTACTGGAAAGTCTATGTAGTGATGGATAAAGAGAATAGAGAAACATTTCTCTATTATCTGCTCTGAGGTCAGACTGTTATAAATAAAAGTCTATTTAGAAATAAATATTTTAGGGCAAAAAAGCTGGTGCAATGTGAAATCATGTCTCAATGAAACCTGAAAACTGAGTGCAATCTCTAAGAACTCACAGTGGAAATTGAGAGTAGATTCTAGAAAGCTGTCATTTGACCTGACATGGTTGCCTTCATTCACATAGAAAGACAGAAACAAAAAGAAGTGCATATACATGCTAGCACATGTGTACACATACCAATAAATAAAATTAACTTAATTGTATTTTTAGTGTGGAAAATACTTGACTCCTGTTGTAGCTTCAGGCTCATAGAAAAATATGTCTTTATACTTCATATACAATTATCCCAAAGGATATGATAGACATGATAGGTTTACAAATTTTCTTAAGAAAGTCTGACCTTTTCCAGTTTCCCTGACAGATCACGTGGATCCTGCTCTTCCCCCTTAACTTCTTCTCACCTTCTCTATTTATCCCCGTCCTTAAGGAGTTTCCTTTGCCCCTACCTTTCCTCTGTCATATCACCCCCATTCTGCCTTACCTTTTCCGCATCTTCTTCTGAATTTACCTCCTTCCCCTCCTAAGAAGAACTCCTTTTCCCATTTCCCTGTAAAGATTGCATTTACTCCGCTACTTCCTACCCTATTGGTCCTTAATACCCCTGTCATGTCAATTGCCCCATTTTACTCTTTGTATTCTACAGTTACTACAGGCTATGTACTCACATCTGAAGATTTACAGCTGGAATAATACAATAAGAGAGAACATGGGAAATTTATCTTCTGGGGTATGGATTACTTTACTTAATACTATCTTGTTATGGGTCACTCTATCTATTACTGTCCCCCAGGTGACTATGGCCTTTTCGGGCTCCTAAAAGAATAAATATGGGATTTTGTAGACTAATTTCTAAATGGTCTTTTTAAATAAAAAACATGGAGCCAAATATAGGGGTGAAAGCCTTAGAGAGATCCGAGAAATAGGCAAAGCCACCAGCCAACATTACCTCACCAATTCTGCAGCTTCCAAATGTGAGCTACTTCCTATCTTACCCATGTCTTTATTGCCTTGCTGTTCTGCCCTCTCATTGGCTATATTAGCCCAACTACTTCACTTCCTTGTCACTGTCTGTCTGTACAGACCTCCAGGTCTCTATGGTTGGTACTGGGATTAAAGGCGTGTGTCACCATGCTTGGCTCTGTTCCCTAGTATGGCCTTGAACACATAGAGACCCTGCCTGATCGGATTAAGGGTATGTGCTGCCTGACTTCTTATTTACTTAAAATGGCTAGCATTTTCCCCTGATCTCCAGGCAAGATTTATTAAAGCACACAAAAAAACCCATGACATTTCATCACAAATAAAATATCACTAAATTTCTCTTTTTTGTCTAATAAAAATTTAAAAAAATTTTAAAGTTATAACTAATATAAGAAAAACTATATACAGTAAGTACAAAAATTATATACAATATATACAAGCAATAAATATATCAACAATGTCTAATCCATTTGCATTTGACAAACTCAGAGAAATTATTCCATTATCTTTTCTATTTTGGTGAGTCCAAAATGTACCTGATTCACTTTCTATCCTAACTTATATTACCAACAGAAAACTATCTTATGATGTCTTTCAAACTTATGCACTTAACACCTCTTAGTGAGTTTCTTTTCTGAATTTCTTAACAAGGAAAACTGTAACTATAACTATCTATTCTTCAACTCCATCAGAGATTCAAAAAGGAAATAATATTACCAAGTGAAACAGGAAGTGCAAACAAGCAACTTATAAAAAAAATATGAGTTGACAGAAATAGCCAGCTGCCTGGACAGTCACCCGAGGTTTCTCTGCACGTTGGGACATCATCTTTGGCCTACAGGCTTAGCGTATCTGACAGACTCATTTGTGAAGTAGGATGTACACAAGGCCTACAGCTCGACCTCACATTCAGTGCAAGTATTCCATGAACCAGATAAACTTGAATTTCACTAGTGTCCTGTCATGATTCATGATTTTAAATTCCGGAAATTGCTGGTGTTTTTAGAATTTGGCTGCCCATTCTTCTTGGCTTGTGGATGGCTTCATCTTCTATATTGAATGCCAGTCTACCATTGAGAGGTTAGACTCTGTCAGCCTAGTTATTCCTTCAAGAATAACTGTTTCAGCTACTGTTCCACTGCACACCAGAAGCCATCATTCCACTGCCTGTTCAGCTGCCTTTGAAGAAAGGGTCATTGTACCTCTTCCGGATTGCAAAGACCACTTCAGCGATGGTGGCATATTGTCTTGGTAAGGATCGGTAGTCCTTTGTTTTGTGTCCTGTTTGTCCATTTTGGATAGCATACTGCCAGCAGTCAATGTGAGGGCAATTTGTTGCCCAGTGGCTAACTTTTGCCACAGTGAAAGTTAACTCCATATGCAATTTATTCAATGCCCATATCTACTCTGAAGTAGATTGGTGCTGCCAGGAGCCAACATGTCTCATAGTTATAAAAAAAGGAAAAAAAAATCTATGTTATTGAAACATTTTAAATACCATATTCTGTAGATCTCTGAAGGGTTTGAAGATGACCTGTCTATATAAAATATATCTCTGCTTGATCTTGAAACATATCTAATATGACTACAAGTTCGATTGTAATGTCTAACTATTAACTTTCATTTCTTTATATCCTAATAGTTGTAAATAATAATATTCAAGGATTAGCAAATTGCATTACATTGTTAAATGAACTGTATAGGTAAAATATCCTGAACAAGATTAGAAAAAATATGTACAGCATTTTCTAACAATATCCATCTCAATATACATAATTTGTTTACAATATATAAAAATCCAATCCAATGTAAAGTATATAAACTAGTAGTTGTCTTTTAAAATTAGATTCAATAATCTACCTTTTTATCTATATTGTATTTACATAATTTCTTCTTTTTCCAGAGTAGATCCAATATTCTACCCTTTACTCTATCATTTCTATATATCTTTTCTTTCAGAGTAGATTCAATATTCTACCTCTTATCTGTATCCTCTCTTTTCTTTTCTTTTTTATTTCTTCAAACAAGAACCTTAAATGTAATCTCCTTTGTTTAGTCCTTTTCCTGGCCATTAACAACAACTTGTAACCAACCCTCCTAAACAATGACAACTATCCCAAACCCAAAACCCACTGGAAAACCAAAAACCACCCACCCCACCTCTTGGGAATGTTGGCGTCGTGTTCTTAAAATTACTTCCTGCTGTTTGTTGGTGAAGACATCTTTAGGGGATCCCATAAAGAAAAATTTTTGGTTAAATGTCAAGTTCTGGAGGGATAGCTCTATCATTTCTTGTCCAGTCTCTGCATAAAGCAAAAGTCCAGTGCTTATCTCAAATAGTCACTCAAATATTCTGTGAGGCTGGATCATCTCAGCTAGCCATCTCCAAATTGTCCTGAGTGGTTTGTAGTACAAAGCTGATCTTATATATGAAACTTTAGACTCACAAATATAGGATAGATGATAAAATGTTTTCTTTAATTTTGCCAAATACAAATAGACTAGATATTGAAACTGTAATTCTTGCTTGATGATTGTTCTATTATATGTAATTTTACTATGTTGAAGTTTCTTTTTGATTAGACAGAAAAGGGGAAGTTCTCTGTCTTTCTGTATGCTATGAATATGTGTTGCTCTGATTGGTTGATAAATAAAACCCTGATTGGCCAGTAGCCAGACAGGAATATAGGCAGGGCAAACAGATGAGGAGAATTCTGGGAAGAGTAAGGGCTGAGTAAGGAGATGCCAGCCACGACTGAAGGAGAAGCAACATGCCAACAGATCAGTAAGGCCACAGACCACATGGCAAAACATAGATGAATAGAAATGAGTTAATTTAAGATATAAGAGCTAGCTACCAAGAGGCTTGCCATAGACCATATGGTTATAATTAATATAAGCCACTCTGTGTTTTCTTGGGGAATGTGAGTGGGAGAGATTTGTCGTGACTACCAGCCAGTCGGACATTGGAAAACTTCCAACTACAGGATTTTGATACAGTGTAAAAATACTGAGGATATATCCTATATCCTCCCAAATCCTGGCTCAGTTCAACTGAGTGAATTACTGGCACTTCTTTAAGTCTTCATAGAATGCCAGTTTGAACCTGTTAATATTTTCTCTGACAGTCAATATGCTATCCAGGTAGTCTGCATGTCTATGCACACTATGAGAACAGGGCAGCTGTGGTTTTTATCAGGTTACCTGGCTGTACTGCTCCTATACTATCTGTTCTAGCTCCATAGAATTACTTGCAAAGGCAATTGGTGTGCCTCCCCCATAGAGGACCACATTTCCTGTCTTCCTGCCCCCAACTTTACTTGTTTGCCTGTATTTTTTTTTGTCAACTTTCTTCCTCTAGTTTGGCATGTTCATTGGTGTCCTCCTTGTTAGTTTCAGTACTCATTTTGGTGAGACTTTATGGGTATAGATTTAAGTTACTAGGAGATACAATCTCACAGAAAAATCCTTGATCCTTTGGCTCTTAAATTTTTTCTGTCCCTCTTCTGCAATATTGCCTGAATCTTTTATGAGGGAGTGTGGATGTACCCATTGGAAATGTGATACAAAATTGTGCATTTAGATTGGTGGTGGTTTTACTGTGGTAGACTCTATCTGTTGCAAAGAGAAGTTTCCTTGATGAAGGGTGAAGACTATAGTTGAAACAGTTAGCCCTTGAAACTTACTTATATGTATAATTATATGGATTCAACCGGTACAATTAGGAATATATGTATGTATATATGAATACATACATGCATGCAATAAGAATTGATGAAAAAAGACCAGGATTTCAAAAAAAGAGTGGGGGAAGGTATATGGAAGGTGCTGTGGGATATCTTTCTGTATGCTGTGAATATGTTTTGCTCTGATTGGTTGATAAATAAAGCTGCATTTGCCCATGGCATGGCAGGATGGAGTTAGGCAGGAAAATCCAAGAGAGAGTGAAAAGAGAAAGAAGCTTAAGGAGAGACACCAAGGAGAAACATGTAATGAGATGCAGGTAAAGTCAAGGAACATGTGGCAATACATAGATTAATAGAAATGGGTTAATTTAAGTTGAAAGAGCTAGTTAGCAAGAATTCTTTGATTGATTGACCATATAGTTGATAATTAATATAAGCCTTTGAATGATTATTATATAAGCAGCTGCAGGACCTCAGGGCTTGGGGGGGGGACACAGGAAAACTTACAGCTACAGGAAGAGTTTATAGGGAGTAAAGGGAAGCAAGAAACGTAATTAAAATACGATAGCAAAATGAAAATAAAAACAAAGAAGAGCTGACGTATTTAAGAATCTATTTAAATTACAATTGGATTTCAAGTTTTTGTTTTAATGGCACCATGTGGTAGAAAGTTGACCAGCCTGAAGTTTATTTTTTAGTACACAAACTTCAGACTATCACCTGTACCTCACAAACACTTATAGCTTTGTCTATCAACTAATATGGTCTCCATTCTGCTGCTCTTGTTTTTAAATCAGGACACAGAACTAACCATCACTGATTTTTTCATGTTTTAATATACCTTCCTTTTAGTACAACTTATTTAATATATATATTTAATATACACACATATATAGAGAGAGTTAGTATTTATAATAAAATCACATCAAAGTTGGATAAGGCAAACCAACAGAAAGAAAAGAGCCCAAGAGAAGGCACAAGAATCAGAGCACCACTCCTTCACATACTCTGGAGTCCTATAAAAATACTAAGCTAAAAGCCATAATATATACACAGAGGACCTGGTGCAGACCGTGAAGGCCCTGTGCTTGATGCTTCAGTCTCTGTGAGTTCATATGACCCTTGCTCAGCTGATTGAGAGTGACATGTTCTCCTACTGTCCTTCATCTTCATTGGCTCTTACACTCTTTCAGTTTCCTTTTTTATGGGGTTCCCTGAGCTCCAAGGGGAGCGATTTGGTAGAGAAACCCCATTTAGAGTTGTGTGTTCCAAGGTCTCTCTTTCTCTCTCCCTCTCTCTGCAAAACAGCTATCTGTGGGTCTCCGCATATGTTCCCATCTGCTGCAACAAGAAGCCTCTCTGATGATGGCTGAATAAGACACTGATCTATGAATACAGCAGAATATCATTAGGAGTCATTTTATCGTGTGTGTGTGTGTGTGTGTGTGTGTGTGTGTGTGTGTGTGTGTGTATGTATTTTTAAGACCAATAGTATTTGGGTTTACCCTAGGTCTTTGTGCTATCCAGTCTCTGGTTCTTTGTCACCCAAGCAGTATGGGTTCCATCACTTGTAGTATTCCTTAAACCAAATCAGATGTTGGTTGGTTGCATATTTTGCAGTCAGGCAGATTGTAGATAATAGGCTTTGTGGTTGGGTTGTATTTACATTTCTCTTTTGGTAACTTGCAGATT
>CABHPH010154554.1:28508-40219 GCA_902168325.1 Peromyscus nudipes | reverse complement strand
GCTTGTAAAATCACGCTTAGGACATTTGAGAGGGTTTATGGGCTATGTGGTAACCTGCAGAGATGGCTGATTTTGCAGGAGTCTGAGGACCACCGTAGGGTTAGAACTTGTCTGAGACTACTCCTCTGAGATAGGAACAAGCCGGAAGAAAAGGCTCCAGTACGGAAGTCAGTTCAGGATATGTGACTTTTTTTATACTTTTCCAGTGAGTCAAGAACTCAGATGTGGAGTTTGGACTGGAAACTGGAACTCAGTGGGAGGTCTGGGAGGGGGAGGGTGGGGGAGCTTCAGCCTTCCACAACACAAAACAGGTGGTTCTCAGCAGTGGGGGCAGGAGGGAAGAGGGGAGGGGTAAATACTGAGCGGCCAGGCTTCCTGGAGGAAGGGATCCAGGGTCCCAGGCCTGTGGCTGGAGAATAGAGTGACAAGGAAGGCCGTGAACCTTCTTGGATGTTGCTAGGCCGGACAGCATGGGACTGCCCGGGTGCCCAGGAAAGAACCCGGAAGGCCTGCCTGCCAAGCCTTCTCTGCACTGGAGGGCCACCACATTGCTCAGAGGCCATGGGGAGAGAGACGCACAGAAATGAAGTCTAGCTAAGCAGGAACCTCCCCAATGAAGACTAGAGCGTCCATTGGTAAATCCTCTCCTCCTTCCAGGCATCGGAAGTCACCAGTCCAGCCAGAGGCAGGACTAGCCCAACCTGTTGCAGGCTTTAATTATTTTAGGGTAAGAAATGTGTGCTTTGTAAACGCACCAGATGTCTTTCTTTTGTTTATTTTAATTTTTTGTTTGTTTTACTTTTTGTTTTCGCGGACGTTGTTGTTTTAGTAAAACTTTAAATAAGGAAAGGGTAACAGGGTCCTCATCCTTGTTTGGGAAGGCCCAGCTGGAGAGCCAAAGGATCTTTTTACAGCTCAAGACCCTGGGGAGATAAATCATGAAAATGTAATAAATCAGGATCCCAGAAGTGACTGCTGGGGGCTCCCTAGGGGGGCTCTTAATAACCTCTTCAACACATTGTGTGGATGGGGGAAATGACCGTTTTAGTGGCATAGGAGGGGACAGACAGGGAGACACCCTCCTGCTAGGCATCCAAATGGACAATGGATCCAAGCACCACCTTCTCTCACAGGCCCAACGACAATCCCATTTAGCTTGCTGGGTAACATGAAGTCCTCCTGGCTGGCCAAAGGCCTTGGCTGACCCTTTCTGCTTTGTAGGAAGAGCACAGCTCACACACACAAGCTTGCAGTTACCGCTGCAGAACTAACTGCCTGACATCAATGAGCACCAGCCTCTGGCAAGCGTCAAGACGTTCTCAATGAAAGGATATAACACGAGCACTCGGGATGCGAACTGTGACCCTGTGACCCAGGGATAAAGCTGGGACCAGAATCAAGTGTAAGGGTTCCAACTCCCCTTATCTCACTCAAGTTTTCCAGCCAACCACACAGAAAATAGATGTCCCTGGACTAGCAAGTGACAGATAAATCCAGCTACTCTTGTTCTAAGATGTCCTCAAAACAAATAAACAAAAACAACCCCCCCCCCAAAAAACTGACTTCTCCTGTTCACAATGGGGGGAGAAGTTGAGGGCGGGGCAGCAGAGGGGAGGGGAGGGATTTATTCAGGAACTGGAAACTGAGAAACACATTTGAAGACAAATACTCCAAAGCCCTCTGGAGAGCTTCCATAAAACACAGACCCAGCTGGACCCTGTTCGTCAACCAGCGAATGATTTCTAGCGGGGAGAGTTAAGTTTATTATCACTGCTTTTTGAGCACCACCAATAATTTTTCACCTGACACGGGATCCTGAGCCAGCAGAAACCTGGATGGCCGTAGGGAAATGGGTTCTGCATCTGATCTTTGTTCCCCAAGCATTATTTTTCAGGGGGAAGCAGAAGCCCGCCCTCTTCAAACACATTGAGTTTGTCTTTGTATGACGAACGGAGGGTAGTAAACATAGTTTTTGGCAGCTGCAACCCAGAAGGTTGACGTGGCCACAGAAAAGGCCACGCACTCACATACACCCAGATGTGGGAGCAAGCGATAACCTGAAACACCCTCCTACCCCTGGCTCTGCCAATGGGCAGCCAGGCTGGTTCACTGGGTCGAAGCTATGACCCCTGTAGGACATTTCCATCTCCTACCTCCACTGGCCTCTGCTCTGCCCACGTGACTGTCCACGAAGCAGAGCCGGGTCCTTGGTCAACAACCTTAGATGATGGCCAGTTTTAGAGGACCATCCTCCTGTCAGAGCCTCGGGGTCTCAGTCCTTCAAGATCAGCGCCGCTCCCCTCGTCAGCTTCTTTTTCTGCGCGGTGCCCACCCCCGCGGCCGCTGCACTGACCTAGGTGTCCCCTGTCGGATGGGCAGCTGCGGCAGCGGTGGTCCTAGATGACTGGCGAGAGCCACGCGGTTTTCCCTGGATGGCCACGCGGGGGCAGGAGAGAGGCTCCGAGGCTGCTGGTCAACCCAGCCGTGTTGGCGCGCCCGGAGCGAAGCTGGGACAGAGCTGGCCCGGAGACCCCGGAGGATAGCGAGGGTCCGCACTTGACCCACGCCAGCTGCCCCGCGATTGGCCTGGGCACCCCAGCTCTGCTGGCGCGGCAACTCTACACCGGGGTCCTGCAAGTGGTCGCCAGGGAGCTCGTGGCTCTGAGCCGGGTGGAAGGTCCCTCCAACCTTCAGATGGACATTTCACCTTGGGGAGAATGACGTCCAGTTCTGCCCGCCTTACCTTCTGCCTCTGTCTGGGAAACTCCTGCCCCGAGACTGGTGGCCGCTGTTACTCTCCCCACCACCCACACTACAATTTCGCACATACGGAGGCGCAGAGTCGCTGAAATTAGCAGCAGATCCTGACTCGTGTGGCTCAGAATCCAAGCTCAGGAGGCAGCTTTGGATAACGCATTTGATGGACCCCTTCCTTCGCCTCCCCGCACTCCGGCCCCGGCTCCTTCAGCTCTTGGTACCAGTTTCCACGCATTTCTGTCACCCCAGCTCAAGAAGATACCCTTCATCCGGTTCTCCTCTCTTTGCCAAGCTGTGTCCATTTTCCTTCCATCGGATTCGAATGCGTTCTGAAGCTTTGGAACCTGAGCTAGCCAAAGGTTCTGGTCCAGCAGGCTCAACTTAAAAAACAAAACAAAACAAAACAAAACAAAACATACCAATAAAAAATTCAGCGGAAATCTTTGTGTATCGTATGCTTTTGAGTGGATATTTAATTCTTTAATAAAGTATTTCCAGTTTTTTTTTCTTTTAAGGGAAAAAAATAATCTTTCGGCTTTAAGATATTTCCAAAGCTTTGTTTCCCTCATGATAATTATTTTGAAATTCCTAATAAGATCACTGATAATATGAAAATGTTAATATCTCTTCGAAATAGACCTGGCTCAAAGGGATTCGTGAAACTGATCTGATGCTAATAATCAATCAAGTAAGAAAAGGGGTTGAAAAGCCTTAAGAGGAGACATAAAGCAAGGGTTGCGGGGTCCACTGAGCAAAACCAAAGCCTCTGCTTTCCTCCTCTGGGACCAGCTATTTATTAGATGTCCTGTCTCAGTGAGAGCGGGCAGGTGAGCTCCTCCCAGGGCAGGGCTGGTCTGAAGCTAGGAACCTGGAGTGGAGGCTCCAGACTCCACTCTCTCCCGCCCCTGCCAGGAGGAAGCTAGCCCAACTGGGTAGAGAGTAATGATCTCAGTGTACTAACTTCTAAACCAGGGCCACTGTCGCCCAGGGCTCCTAAGGTCTGTATATGTGTTTCGTTCCTTTTATGCCAGGACTCTGGCCTTCCTGTGACTCAGTGTCTGCTTCTGCAGCAGGTCAGAGGCCCCGTCTTTCGGATTTTCCACTCTTTCTTAATTAATGCTGGCTTTCTCCCTCCATCCTACACCCCTTGGGAATCCTGTGATTCGATTCGTTTGCATCTCTAGCAGAGGTAGGCAAGAGAAAGAAAAGCTGAGCACCAAGTCAGTCTTGCGGTTCTTAGTTGATTCTTCTGAGGTTGGGGTTGGTGGGAAAAGAGCTGCGCTGTTGGCTAAAATGAGATTTGGGGATTATCTGTGGCTTTAATCTGGTCTCACATCTACCATCTCTGCAAATAATTAGAGATTACTAGTCACATTCAGAAGTTGCATTAACCTCAAAGAATTCACAGAACATCTAAATAGGCTTAAATTCCATCCTGGGATCCAGAATGTTAAGCACTGTGCTCCAGATAATTAACGTTTTAGGATATCATCCCCCCCCATCCCCTGGGAGGCGGAGCTGCAAAACCACCTAGGTGGATGAAGAGACTTGAAATACAATGTCTTGCAGGAGAGATTGACTCAAGTAGGAGGAGGGTTGGCTGTGCAACACTGCAGATCTGTGGCTTCTCTGGTCTCCAAGGGAATATTCTGATTCTGGAGGTATCCAGAAGAGCCTTGCTTATGGCATATGTTGGAAGCCAACAGGCAGAGGTTGATTCATAGCACAACACCTACATTGTCTTGTGGAGAACATTCTGGACACAGAGGTTCCTGTGAGGACAGACAGGGGGAGAATAAGGAGCTTGAGTACAGAGCCCCAGTGGGAGCCCTACATTGACGGTACAGTGGAAATGGTGTTGGTCCTGCACTGTGCTTGAGAATGCTGGTAATTGGCCGGGTAGCGGTGACGCACACCTTTAACCCCAGCACTTGGGAGGTGGATCTCTGTGAGTTCGAGGCCAGCCTGGTCTGCAGAGCGAGATCCAGGACAGGCACCAAAACTACACAGAGAAACCCTGTCTCAAAGAAAACAAACAAAAACAGTGCTGGTAACTGGCTTCGGTGTTGCTATGACGATTAACAGTTTCCAGGGCCATTTTATACTGTTCTTTGCTTGATGTTCACAGTGACTATGAGATAGGAGGGGGGTTCTGATGGAGAGATCAGAAAGCCAAGAAGAGAGCAGAACTGGAGTCCAGGCCTAATGACCCTTTCCTTCATGACCATCAGATTTTATAACACACTGTAGCTTCTTTTTTTGGTACATTTTCACCCTTGCTCTGTGTTCCTTAAGTGGCCACCACACTAAAATGAGCTCACATATACTTCTTTAATTATGCAAATTCAACTCGTGAAAAAAAAGAATTAGTGCCCTATAAACATTATCTTTCCTTTGGAATCCAATTCCACTCCCGCCTTCCTACCCATTGACTACATTTCCCTTCCTTAGTCAGCAAGGCTTAGTCTGAGCATGTAGGGCAGTGTCCCCAAGTCATTTATGAAATACCACTAGAATCCACTTTATTCCACGGGGCTTCCTTTCTATGCCTGGAATCTGGGTGGGCACTGGGATTCTTCAAAGAAATGAGTAAGCTCACCAAAGAATCCTCAAGCACAAATAAAATGTTTAGTGTGTCATACTTCAATATTGTTATTGATATTTTTTAGAAAGATTGATTAAAAAAATACCCTGCATACCCCATATGCTGATAAATACATTCTCAAAAAAAAAAGTCAGAACCAATTAGCACCATTCGTGTTTTGGAACACAGTTATGGGTAGAGACCTCCCCAAAGTGTTTCCTTCAACCTCTGCCAGCCTGGAGGTGGGGGTGAGGAATGGCAATATTATATAAATATCTGCACTGAGTTCTCGGATAGAATTGCACGATGGCCATATATGGAGAAAGGTACACACCTCCCACCCACCCCCAGACTCTGTTGTTGGAATATGTTAAAATGCACATGTGTTCGTTCTGCTCCCAAGAAGCTGGTGTGCAGATGTGAAGGGCCGGGGTGGTGGAAAACAGTGCTGTCTACAGTTTACATGATGTCTAGTAGGCCTCCAGAATGGGTTTAAAAGGCGGGGTGCAGGATGAGGTCCCTGAACCTTCTTTGACGCAATTGTCTTTCTTTGGAGACACATCTTGAAGGAAAAGATGAAGATTTGAAAAGAGAATTAATTTTCTCAAACAGATTTATCACTTCCCCTGCGCTTCATAGGGCTTCTTTAAACACAACAATAACCCTAGCAAATTCAGTGCACTGTGAACCCCCACCTGAGCGAAGTCGCTGCTGACGGGGCTGTACATCCCTCTCTGGTTTTCGACTCTGTTGGCTGATTCTTCCTAATTCGCTCACATGGGGGCTGCTTTTTATACGGTGAACGGAGAAAATAAGAAGCCACGATCGGGAAGCTGTTTTGTAGTTTTCATTATAAAAGTAGAGCTTGGGTAGCCTGTCATAATTCAACTATGATTTCCTCTCTGTTTTCTGTGCCCAATGGACTGTAACTAGTGCAATGCATTTTTGAAATGTGGTACAACGAGGTGGGGTGGGGTGGGGTGGGGTGGAAATGATGCTCAAGGGGATTTTGAAAGATCCAGTTTCCTGATAAGGAGAACAGACTCTGGACCGATGTCGCTGTGGTTAATAAGTTTGTTCCTATTTTCCAAATGCAATCATCTCTAACCACCACTTGCTCGGCAGAGATTTACAGTCACTGTAATTTATGTTAACTTATATCTGGGACCTCTTTTCCCTCCAACTGCTTGCAGACTGGCATGTTTCACATTAGCCAGCAGCCCTCTTAAATTATTCCTGTGAAATAATTTATGGTAGATTACAAATTCTTATATGGCATTTAAAGTTAATGATTAGGCAGAGAGATATATCAAAAATATGATTACTCACATATGTACATGACTTGTGCAATTCAAACTCTGTGTGCACTTTATAAAAATTGTCTTAAAAAGATATTCTGGGGCTTAATGTATTTTTCCAATGAAAGACAAAATATTTTTAAAGGAAAGGTGGAAGAAAGACGTGCACACTCATCCGAGCTGTCTCCTCTAACAAAACGCTCACAAAATTGTTTTCTATTTCATGAGAGCCGTTTTGGTAACGGTTTAGCTGCGTCAGATCTCAAGTGATGATGACGACAATCTACTGTTTCCTATTTAAAGTTCAATGTATAAAGACTCTTCACAACATGAGATTTAGATTGAAGATATTAGTGTCTCTCACAGAAAAGGAATCAGTCATGAGATGACAGAGTCTGAACCCAAGGAGAAACAAAATAGAAGGCCAGCTCCCTCATCCACATCTCCTTTCCCTGTCTCTGTGTGTATGAAGTCTCTCGCAGATTTCTACATCGGACTTCATTTATTACCCAGGGAAGACAGACACAGAAGGGCGGCCCTGAGGGCTTCCATACTGCTTTATTTACGTGGAAGCGACACCAGGAGGACCTCCTGGCATCTGAAACAGACGCTTCTTTTCCTCCTTCCCTTCTTCTCTCGGCCCCGTGTAACTGTGGCTTTAACACAACTATTTATGATTCGTTTCATGAAAGGCTGTTTTCTCTGGAGGTACTAAAAACTCTTAGAGTTGTTTTAGAGACTGGCAGCAGCAAGGGCATCTTCCTTCATGCTGTAAAACAAAGTCATTGTCAATAGTCTACAACCTGCAATAAACTATTAAGAAAGGAATTTATGATGGCTTGTCGTTGTCTTCCTGAAGCAATGTTATTCTAAATCCCCCTTGTCAGTCACCCACAGGAGTCCTGTAGAACGGTAAACAAAGAGAGGGTGTCTGCACCCACACTGGGACTCAGGCAAGCTGCCCAGGGGAGGCCTTGTCTGATCGTCCCTTATGCCCTTCATCACCAGCTCAAAGCCACAAAACCACAGCCACAGGCATACTTTGTACTGATGGCTTGAAAAGACACCATTTTGTGAGGAAGGAATTGGGTTGAGGATTGAAAAATGATTTGCGTAGCTGGAGTTAGTGGACTGGGGCGTGTCTGGAGTGAGGGGTGGCAGATTTTGATTCTGATGTAAGTCCCGAGAATGTCTCTCCTTTCCTCCCCTTGCTCACAAGCACCTTGCTTTGCTGAGGCTGTACACACTTGGCAAGCTATCGGGAGGCCCTAGGGTCAACGGGGAACTGAGGAGGAAAGGGTAGGGCTCATGGCAGAGGACAGAATCCTGTGGCTTTCGGGTAGAGCAATCAGAAGTGTCTGCTGATCTTAGAGACTCTTGAAGCTAGAGGGGTCACCGACAAGCAAGAGCTATGGACAGTGACTTCTGGGGAAGGAAAATGAAAGTGTGTATACGGTAGAGTGGATACTAAATGGACATCCAATGAGAAGGGGTGGTAGACATCGGGAGGATGTTTGAAGAGGAGGCAAAGATCTGGTTTGCTTGGAGTCCAACTGCTGAAGATGTGAAGTCACTTCATAGATCACGTTTCCAGTCCCCAAGGGTTTGCTGAGTGTCCTGTCTATGGAAAACCCCCAAGTCCACTAGGACAGTTTGAAGTGAAAAGCAGCATAAAGAAATATAACGAAACAACAAATGCCCAAATGATGCTAATTTCCATGACTGTGCTCAGCTTTTTGTGACATTTCAGAGCAGTTCCTCTGCATTAACCTTTAGAAAGCAAATCCTCATTTTCCAGAGAAAGTAGCAGAATTTCATTGGCAAACTGATGGCTTTGTTTATTAAAAGAAAAATATACGTTGTGTTTGCCAATGTGTGGTACAGCAGAAGGGAGCGACTCCCCCAAGATTTAAGCGACTGTTGCTTAACATTGAATCGTGAAAGCCATGAAACCTGGTTTTAAAATGAGACTAAAAATTGGAAGTTCTACTTTTTTCACTCCTTGGGTATTAATTTAAACAAGCGTGTTCTACACTGTGGCGTGTGTCACTGGCTTCAGAACGTATCGCTGGCATCAGTGGGGTGTGGCTTTGAAAGCCAGATTATAATGTGTGGTGGTGGCACCCACGTGAAACAGAAGAGCGTGCCCACTCCTTTAACCCCATTGTCTTAGAGTCATAGAAAAGACTTGATGTCACCTGGAATATTTGTTTAAGGGTTTGAAACTAAAGACAATAGAAATATGCCCGGCGTGGTGGCACACACCTTTGATCCCAGCACCTGGGATGCAGAGGCAGGGGGATCTCTAGAAGTTCCAGGCCAGCCTGGTTTACAAAGCAAGTTCTGGGACAGCCAAGACTGTTACACAGAGAAACTCTGTCTCGGAAAAAAAAAATACATGTAATAAAATAATAAATATGGCCTTCCAAAATAATGTTAATTTAGATTAGCTGTTTTGTTGTTGTTGTTGAGACAAGGTCTCACTGTGTAGCTCTGGCTGGCCTGGAATTCACTAAGTAGATGAAGCTAAGACTCACAGAGACCAGAGACCTGCCTACCTCTGCCTCCCAAGCGCCGGGATTAAAGGTCTGCATCAAGGACCAGCTAGTTAGCTTTTTGATACAAAATGTCAGAGCATCTTCTATGGACTAACACTTAGGGAGGGAGAGTTAGCCAGTGTTACCATCCCTGTCCTCGGCTAAATCACATGCCTTGTCCAGGCTGGCATGCTTTCCACAGCTTTATCAAGAGTCATTTTCAGAAGATTGAAACTATCAGTGGTAGCCTTTTAGTGAGCTACCTACTCTTGACCAAATGTTGCCGTAGAAGTCAGCCCACTTTGAAGGGGCATGGATTATATCTGCAATTACGTTGTCAAAATGAAATGCATTTAAGATATGCAAAGATGCGAACTTTTGAATTAAATTTTGGGGAAAAATGCAAGACAGTGTTTGCTTTTGTGAAACAGACTATTCATGGTACTCTATAAATAACCAGAGCAAAGGAGGCCTGGGCCAACAGTTCTCTTGTCAAATGATGGAGATCTGATCTGTTTCACCATTGAAAACTTACCAGAACTTGTCACTGTACTAGAAAAATAAAAATCCAATAGAATATGGTTTTCTAAAATATTTTTCTAATTATCACCTTGGTTCTCTGTGGTTCTGCAAATACAAATAAATAGAAAGCGAAGTCCTTCATTTCTTCCCAGCTTCAAATGTAGCCCAAACACCACTAAATGAAAACACAGCTCTCTGGAGTTCTGAGATGTCAGCCTGTGGAAGAACAGCCACACCAGTGCTTCCGGGGAGCACCGTGGGGGCAGCAGGGCAGGCGGGGAACGATTTTGGGTGTGCTGGGGAACGCCTGTGTTTCAGGTTGTCCCCTGTTCACTCAGATGCACTTGTCCCTGTTTGTAAGGGGTCGTTTTTGTGATGGGGCTTAACATGGGGTTTATTATCAAAAGAAACACCACAACTGTCTGATAGTGAATCAATCAGAAAATGCTGGATGACTGGAAGAAACACTGAAAGTGGCCTCTGGGACCCAGGGTTAGTTTTGTGGTGTGTTGTTTGTCTAGCTTGTGCAAGGCCCTGCACTCCATTTCCAGCACTGGAAAAAAGAAAAAGAAAGAAAGAGATCTTTCCAGGCACAATTTCTACCTAACTGTGGGTTACTTGTGAAATACAGTATCTCCTGACTATCAATCCATAGCTGTATACTGTGTCACCCATAGAGGACACATTTTAACATACCTTGTTAGATTTCTAGCTAAATATTTTATTTATTTACTTATAGATCCTAAAACTGAGACCAGCTCCATAGAATCCCAAATTAAGCCTGGGTTACTTTGTTCCCATCTAAACCATGGACACTAGTGCTGTCCAATAGAAATACACCCTGTGGGACAGCCATGGACTTTAAACCTTTCTTATAGTCACATTTTTAAAAACTAAAAAGAAACAGGCACCATCGGTTTTACAATCGACCATAGCCAAAAGGCTGAGATGTGATTCAAAATCAACTTTAGAAACAGAGCATTCCTTGTTTGTTGCTATAACAATTTATTTCAAAACTTCCCCATTAAATCTTCATTGTTTGCCTGTGGATTAGCAGCATATACATGGCTCTGGGTTCTCCTGAGTCGACAGTTATGCTGTGGGCTTGGTGACGGCCTTTTGCAGTGGTGACAGGGGCAAGATGGTCCTTTTTCAAAAACCTCCCTCACTCCTATGAAGTCTCACTCCCGTGACATCCCACTGCTGCTGCCTGTTGACCACTGTATCTCATTTCTCTTCCACAAGGCTGCTCGTTCTTTTCATTGCTGGGTGTTTGAAGCCAGCCTGAGCTACACAGTGAGTCTGAGACTCCATCTCAAAACTATAAAAATGAAGAATAGGCAAACTGAAAAATAAATAAGCAAATTCTAGGACAGAGGGTTCCACGTGACACAAATGCCAAGTGATTGCAATCAGTGGGACATCTTAGATAAGATATGCCACAGATATATTTGATCTAACCCAGTACATGAAGAAATTAATATAAAATTATTGGCATATTTTCTAATTTTTCACATCGTCTTTGTCATGGACCATGTCTCCCTTCATGCACTAAAGTTCACATGTTGAAGCTCTAATCCCCAATACAATGGTATTTGGAAGTGAGTGATTTGGAGGCAGATAATTATAGACAAAGGCCGAATGGCAGAGCACCCCCCCCCCCCATATGAGATTAGTGTCCTTGTATTCCAGCATGCTAATCTTGGACTTCTGAACTTCAGGTTTGTGAGAATAAAAATTTGTGGCTAAGCCCTCCAGCCTGCAGTAATACATCAGAGAATCCACTGACTAAAACAGAACACAAGTTCCATTTTACACCTACAACACAGAGGAACTTAGACTGGCCAAGCGTCAACAGCCGTGGATGACATGGGGCTACTATAGAACAGCACAGATCTAGATGGCTCTCACAGCCGTCTGAAGACCCCGAGAAGATCTCCACTGTGAGTTTAAGCCTGTTGCACAGGGGGAGTGCTGGTCACACATAGGCACAGTACCTGTCACACAGGGGAG
>CABHPH010154554.1:0-28498 GCA_902168325.1 Peromyscus nudipes | reverse complement strand
GGGGAGTGCTGGTCACACATAGGCACAGTACCTGTCACACAGGGGAGTGCTGGTCACACATAGGCGCAGTACTGAAGATGGACAGCTCAAAATCAGTAAAGCAGAAAGCAGTGGAGATGCCTTCAGTGTGGCCCTGATCCCAGATGGAGGATCCAGTCCCTGTCCTGATCCACTCTAGTTTGTCCCTCTGGCCTGTTCTCTCAGTAGGTCCTTCCTGGCTTCCCTTAAATTCCAGGAAGAGTGAGCCCCGCAGGCTTACCCACTATGATAGGAACCAATTTCTTTGGTGAGGCCCACAGAACCAGACCTGAGTTGATGACCAACCAGATTACACTTGACCAAAATCTCTTGACTCTAGATCTTTATTCATTCCCTCAGCTTTTGTGTTTTCTTTGTATAACCCCAAAGATCTTAGTAACTCCTTGAAGACGGGCCTCAGGACACAGGCACCCCATTTCTTTCCAGTGTGGCCATACTGAATAACTTTCTAGGTTCACCCCCTCAACTCATCTTTCTGATTGGATGGACTTTTGGCAAGTGAACACGTGTGGTCTGTTGAGACCTGGAGAGTCGGGCCTTTGACCTTAGACTTAGACTTAGACTTAGTAATAGTATTTGTCAGCTTTATGTTCAAAAGGAACTCAGACCAAAAAGTTATCTTCAGATTCTAGCTTGGCAATCCAGGGCCACTCCAGAGAGCTCTAATCTGCAATTCATACTAGAATAAAGCAAAGCTCAGTCCCCCCACTCTCCTTTACCCCAAAATCTGCTTGGCCCATCTGGAGCCATCGCCTGTGACCGTGCACATCATTCACTCCCAGACCTGACCTGAGCCATGTGCTCTAGCCCTGAACTGGAGCCCATATGTTGCCCTGGAAGCTGATTTGCCTTGGATGAAGAACAAGTTAAATATTTGTTTAACTGAGTACATTGTATGCTATACTCTTTTTCCACAGGCAGGGCTTGTGGGGAAGGCAGCTCTCAGGTTCCCTCCACGCTTTCAGGCTTCTCCAAAGCTTTGGAGGCAAGTACAGAAGTATTGGGACATGTCAGGTTGCACCAAGCTTCAAACACATGATGAAATTAATGGGGGGGATGTCATTAATTATTTCACTAGCTATGAATGGTTTCAGCAAGAAACCTGATTGTCGAATTGAGGCCTTCGCTTTGACAGAATGTGACTATGTATTTGACTTGCATCTTTTCTCACAGCCTGTGTTCTGAGTTGTATTTGTGTGGAAGTACAATCACTATGGAAGTCTAGCTGTGCAGCCAGCCTGCCCAGGACCCAGCAGAGAAAACGCTTCCTCTCCAAGCAGTTTCTGTTAAAGAGTTCTCAAGTTTCATTTGAGGAACACACAGTACACGCTATCCATGACACAGAGCAGAAGCCTCTTTCCGACTCACCCTCCCACCGGTGGAAGTGGCCGTCATTTACTTAAAGTCAGAGAAAGCACCATGCCTGTCAAATGGGAAGGCATTTGTTTCATTCATATGGTGTCTGGGAAAAACGGTCTCAGAACCTTCTTTATGAACTTTTGTCCTTACGAAAACATTGTTTATAAAAAGGTAAAAACAAACGTGAAGATAGATTCAAGTAGAGGGCCACAAAGAAAACAATCTGTCTTCCCGACATGTAGAACCCATTTCAGGATTTTTATTTTATCACACAGACACACACTGTTTCATCAGTGCCATAGCAGCTACATCTTTAAGAGACAATGTCTGTGCCCCCACAATGTGGACACAGCTTAATAAAAACACGACATGACATAGGTCTCTTTTTTATGCTGTATAAGTTAGTCTGCTCTGTCCGGGGCTTAGCCACACAACCTGGAAAAACACTCAGGAGGGGCTGGAACACGGGGAAAGTCCCCAAAGCTGCTTGGCTGGAATGCAGAGGGTGAAAGGAACGCTTCTGTTCTGTGTAAATCTGTCTAGATTTAGTGTTTTACAGAACCAGGCGAGGCTATTGGTGGCAAGCCCAGTCCCCGCCTAGAGGCCCCTCCAAGAGGCAGAAACTCCTGTGCCCCAAAGTCAGGTTCCCTAAAGGCGGAAATGAATTTCCAACATTCCACTGTGGATACAATTTATGTCTGTCGTAGAGTGCCTTCACTCTGCAGTAAAGTCTGCCCTTGCTTTAGAGGTCCTAAAAGGATGAAAAGCAAGTGGCATTTTAGTTAGCATTTTAAGGATACCAGACATGGTCAATTTAGGCATGTGCAGTCACGATACCAAACTTTTTGCAGTGCTTGAGAATGTAAATTTAAAACTACAGTACCTATTTCACATATACATCTCCATCTATCTCTAGATGCATAGATAATATTTGTTTCATTTATAAAAACGTATGACCACCTCTCTATATGTACATACATCTCTCTATCTCCATCTATCTACTTATCTATCTATCTATCTATCTATCTATCTATCTATCTATCTATCTATCTACCTATCTGCATTCACACACATACAGACCCTGGCAAAACCCACGTCTCTTTTTTATAATACATTTTTTTTCGTCATTTGTTACCCCATGCCAGACATCCCACTGCCTTAATAGTGAAGGCGGCCTCGAGGTGGGAGGTGGGAGAGTGTGTGCAAATCTTTGCAAGAAGAAAGAGACTCCAGAGCTGGAGCAGGGGATGCTTTTGAGCTTTCCCCAGCTGTGTTTGGCATTGCTTCTTAAAAGGCCAAGGAGCTTGAAGCGATTGCACTTTTACTGGCTGAAGCAGGAGAAAGATGACGAGTTCAAGGCCAACTTTGCCCAAAGTATGGACTCTGTCTCAAAACACACAAACAGCAACTCCCCCTCCCCATAGGTGAAAGCTGAGCTCCTCTGGAAACAACTGAGCTGGTAATTTGCTCTAGAATTTAGTGCCATCCATTTGTAGGGGCAGGTGGCTGCCAGCAACCACTCAAGGCTTCTAGCTCCTAGGAGATGTTAACCATTTCAGCTGGCCTGGTTCTAAACTATGAGGTTCACCCAATCCCAAGATCTTGTTTAGACCTTCTGTCTAAATCTAGTGCCAGGTTTGCCTTTTGAAGTGGGAGATGCATGCTGGGCAGCAGGCAAGCAGGCCTATGCTGTTTGCTCTCAGGAGGGTGGTCTTGGAGTTGCTGGCACTCAAGGGAGAGGGGGAGCAGACTCTTGCTAAGCGGGCTCTACAGTCCCCCCACCCCACCCCAACCAGGCCACGTTGTCTACAATTCCAGACCTGCAAAGCAGCAGGTCTTGGTTGGGGTGTTGAGGTGGAGGAGGTGGGGGGCAGGCCTCTGTCTTTCCCTCAGGCCTAGAAAGGGGAGAGTCTTTAAAATTCCTTAACTCCCAGAGACAGTTGTAATTAAGCTTAGGGTGTTCGATTCTTATGCTAAGAGGTCTCCACCCCTAGAACCAGCAGGCTTCCATTGCCAGAAGGGGCAGTTTAGTTGGCCCTTGTATTACTTGTAGACCAAATTGACACTTTCTAAGCAGGGAAAGGTGGCACAGTACTGTAATCAGCACTTGGGAAGCAGAGGCAGAAGATTCACAAGTTCCAGGACAACCTACGAGATACCTCCACCCTAGCTTTAAAAAACAAACAAAACAGAAACAGACAAACCAACAGTTTAAAATTTCAAGCGAAATTCACAAAGCTCAACTTCGCCATCCCTCACTGACCATAACCCTAGCAATTTTGGAATGATTGCAGTTTTGGAATGACTGCGTTTAGAAGGCACCCACCTCCTCTGACACATTCTAAGATCTATCCTGGAAACTGCTCTCCTACCCAGAATTCCTTGGTTACCGGTCTGTTTGGGGTGCGGCCTAAAGGCGTATCTATGGAATAACCCTGGCACACCAAGCTAGGTTCTTGCAGGGCATGGATTCAGACATCTTACATCATTTTCACACCTCCCTGTTGGGATGGGCTCACGGGAACTGGACCACACAGCAGTTTAAGCAAAAAATGTTATAATTCTGATTTGGTATAGATTCTATGGGCATTCTCACTGTTAATGTGCTCGCTCTCTCTCTCCCTCTCTTTCCCTCCCCCCCCACACCACTGCCGCCACCACCACCACCACCACCACCACCACCACCACCACCACCACCACCACCATGGCATAATACATAATTCCAACTCTTAGCCAAAGTTCTGGAAATGAATATTACATTTTCATCAGCTGGCCAACACTCTGAAATTGAATGTTAAATTCCATGGCTTTTAAGAGTTGTTGAAGCCAGTGTGGCGTGATGAAATATATGTAGTATTAAATCTCAGAAGCAAAACAAACCCCAAACCAAAGCCTTCTCTTTAGGGCGGCCTGATTAAAGCAGCTGGAGAAGGGGAGGGGGTGGAGTCAGGAGAAGAGAGGGAGAAGGTCTCTCTCGCTGTCGTCAGGATATTCTTCTGCCTACCCCTGCCTCCCAGAACAAATAAATAGAGCATTGATGGTCTCTAAACATGAGCTAACCCGAGAAGCGTGTCCCTGGGAGCGGCTTCAGTTAGTACCACCCATTTCTCTCCAAGGAAACGGCTCATGACTTCGAAAATAAGCAATTTATAGTTTCCTGAATTTTATTCTCCCTGGAGGGAGGCGACACCCCCCTCCCCCTTATGCGGTAGACACGCTACATGTTTTCTCATTTAGAAACAGGCCTTTTCTTCTCTCGGGTCTTCCCAACTAGTCTAAAGGAACCAGGAACCTACAATTTAAAAAGTGGGACCAATGCAAAAAAGGGGAAAGCTTAAAAATCCAGCTGCATTTATACACTTTAGACTGTATTTTAATTTCCAACAGGCTGTGTATTTTAATAAATGCGGGCAATTAGGACCATGAAAAGAGATATTCAGAAAATACGCTTTTCTTTCTATTTTTGGTGACCACGTTGCCTTCATTGGGTTGTTCCCCCCTTAAACCACGTGGGTGGGACTAAAGAAAAAAACCAAAGTAAGACAAGAAGGCATTTGCCTGGATCTAAACCTTTCAATCTCGCATCTTTGTCTTGACCACGGGGGTCTCATCTGGGGGGATGCAAGCTGCCTTTGCTCCGTACAGAGCAACCTTGACTGTGTCGTGCTGACTCCCAATACTGCCCGTATGGTTGACAGAGGTAGCCAGTGGCAGGCTCAGGGATCACCCCAGTCACCTCTCTGCCCAGTCCCAGGCCTTACTGGAAAAATTGGAAACCTTGAGTTTTTTGCAAGCCAAAAAGTCACGTCCCCTCTGCAGGCCAGGAGGCCCTAGAGTGAGTCCTGAGTGGAGTGGGCCCGGCGTCAGCTGGCTGATCTGTCTGGGCCACAGCTGCAGCTGCAGCGAGCGCAGCCCTTCTCGGACTCAGCTCCTTTCAGAAAACCTTTTTTTTCTTTTTCGGATGTGGTTTTCTTGTAATTAATCACTCATGGCCGCGCGTCCGCGGAGCCGCTTTCCTATTCATCCTCCAGCCTCACTACGATTGATCCGTATTTGGAAGGGAAAACTGGTTCATTTCTTAGGGGTGGCGTGGCTGTGGACCCTGACAACGGGTCTCCCGGCTACTGCCCCCATCTTGCCAAACGACCTTCTGGAAGGTCCGCTCCCCTTTCCAGATCTTCGGACCTGTGTGCCACGCTGGCCTTGAGCCTTTTCAGGTCCAGGCTGCGGCCTGGGTGGTCCAGGTGCTCAGGGTGGTCTTTGCACACCACTGTTCCTTCGGGTTCCTTCTGCATCCCTCGGGCGCGAGCCTCTTTTCGCCCCACCCTTGATCCTCCTTTGAGGACCTCTCAGGGCCTGTCTTGGCCTCCGGCACTAGAACGTTCTGAACTAGGAAAGGCAAACTAGCCAGGCTGCCGGACTGTTGGGTACTCGGAGGCTGGCTCCCCCTGGCCTTGGCTGTGCAGTGTCCTCTCGGGAAAGCCTGGTCCCAGGCCCCAACACCCTGAGGGGGGTGTTGGAGAGTCCCCACGTAGTGGGTGAACACTAACTCGGTTCCCTATCTGTGTTTAATGCTCTCGCCGCTTCCGAGCCACGAACAGAAGCCTCCTACGCCGGGCTCAGCGTTAAGAACGCATCCAGATGTGGCCGGGACCACCCTGTGCCTCGGGTGTCTGCAAATGCGGCGCCGGCCGCCCCACGCCGAGCGAGGTGGGATCGGATATTCCCGTGTGTGGGTGTTGGTGGAGATTCCATGCTGCTGGGCGTGTGAACTTGAGTAGTGTCATAGCCGGATCTGCGGGGCCCCAGGAAACTTCTCGAGTCCCGGGGTCCCTGCGTCACCATCGGCTGCGATGCACAGGGCACTGGCCAGGTCTCCTAGTGCTAGCTGGGGTCCCCCACCCCACCCCCGCGCGCTGCAGCGGGCTTCCCAGGCTGCAGTCCCTGGGCGACAACGACACCCGCACGTTCGCGGTAGCAGGAAGGGCGGAGCGCACACGCGGATGCTGTGCGTGGACTCGTCCCCGCGCCCAGCCAGGAGGAGGGTCCTCTGCCCACCCGCGGCCCGGCTCGGCGCGGTTCCCACCAACTAGCGCTTCCTCCCTCGGTCACCGATCCAGGCCTCTGGTCCAGCTGTCAAAACAGGGGGTGTCTCTTTCATTCTGGCTTCACAAAGTCCCAAAGGGGAACAGGGGGCCTTAATGCTTGTGTTTGGACACAAGCAATTATCCCTAATTATTCTTTTTCTTTTGAGCCTGCCCGTCCTGCGGGCGAGCCCGCCGCGGAACAGGCCCCGTAATCCTCCCCGGCCGGCGGATCTCAGTGGGTTCTGTGCGGCCCGAGGCCCGGGCGCTTTCATGTCACTGCGGGTTTAGAGCTGATTCAAACTCATTGCGATGGGGGAATTAACCCCGAGGCCCTGGCTTTCAGGGGCCTCTGATAAGAGATTATACGTGTTGATGGCAAGCTTTTCCTGGCAAAATGTTTTCAAAGAGCTTGGAGTTGTTAAATCAAAGCGCCATTGAATTGCTCGGGCCGCCCCCTCCCCCTCCTCCCGCCCTTCCCCCAACTCCATCTCTTTCCCCTTCATCAGTCCGGCCCGCATCAGGACCCAGGACTGCCCACCGTGAGCGGCCCAGCCTCCCCAGAGCTGCACACCACCTTCTTTAGACAGAGTTTTCCTCCGTGCCTCAGTCGGGGAGGACTGTTTTTGTAGGTGCCCGAGGCACCCCTCTTCCTACAGGTCCCCCACTCAGGCGCAAGCTCTGGCCAAGGAAAGCGCGCCTCAAAGGAAGAACGTTTCTCTCCAAACATGTGTTTTGTAGAAAACGGAGGTGACAGGGTGGGATGACAGGAGAGAGGAAGGGGGGGTTAACCCCCAACCCCTACCAGAGGTCAGAGGGGAACCGCAGGGTTAAAATGTGCTGTGAGCCGCGTTCACACGTTCCAGTGAATCTCCTGGTCTTTTTAGGAGTGGCTGGCAGCTGATGAGGGAGGGTTGGAGGACTGTGTGGATGTGGATTCTGCACTGGTGAAGGTCTTTATTCAGAGAGTCCCTTCCGATTGTAATTTACAAAGGGTTAATTTGTACTTTGCAGCTCCAAGCTTGCGTGCAGTGGTCCGAGAAGCAAAATTTGGACAGGAGATTTTAAAAAAAAAATTCCTCCAGGGGCTCAAGACGTTCTACACAGACTAGACAAATAATCTACCCTTGAGAAAAACGAAGTACTTTTAAATGTGTGTGTGTGTGTGTGTGCATGCCGGGTGCACACAGAGCTCAGAAGAATGCTTTGGCTCCCCCTGGAATTAGAGTTACAGATGGTTTTGAGCCACCATGTGGGATGTGGGGAATCAAACCTGGGTCCTCTGCCAGGGCAACAAGTACTCTCAACTGCAGAGCCCCAACACAGTATTTTTGTTGTTGTTGTTGTTTTGTTTGTTTTTCGAGACAGGGTTTCTCTGTGTAGCTTTGCGCCTTTCCTGGAACTCACTTGGTAGCCCAGGCTGGCCTCGAACTCACAGAGATCCGCCTGGCTCTGCCTCCCGAGTGCTGGGATTAAAGGCGTGCGCCACCACCGCCCGGCCCAACACAGTATTTTTAATGTGGAATATATAAAACTGATAACAACATTATCTGTCACTTTATGCTCCCCCTTGCACACTTACCACACTGTGTTGGTTGTTTTCTGTAACTAAACATCTTGATACATAATATACTCATCATTGGAACCCAGCCTTTTGCTGGTATGCCTGCTCTGACACCCGGCTTGTTTTCCCTTGGATGCTTCCCATGGGAGAGGGACAGCGGTGGAATGGTGTGTCCTGCTGGAAATGGAGGGGCTTGAGGGAAGAGCTGACCTCCTGACTCTACTGTCCCATCTCTCAGGACTTGGCCCTGGCCACCATCTGCTGCCTGCGTTCACTAGAGTATTACGGGGCATCCGGCCTTTAGGATGCTGGTGCTCCACCGATTCCTTCCTGTTTACTTTCTCTTGGGACTCTAACCACTCGAGTTCAATATGCCTGCCATGAGATGGTCCAAGTTATAATCAAACTTGGTGTGTTGAACAGGCACCCATTTTGCCTGGCAGCTCCCGGAGGGATAAACTGGTTCCTTGATAGAGGTTTGTTTGCTTTGAGTTGATAACCTTTGATGTAGGAAGCAAAATTCAGGTATGGCTTCTTGTTGTACATTGCTATAGAGTTTGGGGCCCTGTGTCTCCTAGCCACTGGCTAATATGTACCTCCTCCTCCCCTGGTGCCTCCCAATCGTCCTTCTTCTCCCTCCCACTCGTGTTATCTCTAAGAAACAAATATTCTTTTGTAATTTTAACCTATTTAAATAATAATGTTTAAAATTTTGCATCTCACAGGCAACGGACCCCAAAACAGGCAAGAATTGCACCAGACTGAAGAGCTTCTGGATAGCAAAGAAAATCTGCAACAGTGAAGAGGTAAGCCATCAAGTGAGGAGAAATATTTGCAAATCGTTCATCAGATAAGGAAATGATATCCAAAATGTACAAGGAATGCAACGTAATCAATAGTAAGAAAAGAAATAACACAGCCTAAAAGATGGCCAAAGGACTCGGATTTTCCAAAGAAGATATGCAAATGAATGGGCAACAGATATATGAAAAATGCTCAGTATCTGTAAGTTACCATCAGATCCAACCAACCTGTGTCTGGAGATACATCTAAAGGCATTGAAATCACTGTGTCAAAGGGATGGCTGTGCTCCATCCAGTGTTTGTAGCTGCCAAATATTGGAACAGTTGAACTGTGTGCTCAGGGCTGGGGGAAGGGGAACCAAAAAGAAACGGGAGTGACTGGTTACAATGGGGTTTATTTAGAAACAACAAAATGTTCTAAAATTGAGAGTGGTCATGGGTGCACAACCCAGTGAGTATACTAAGAACTGTTGAATTGTGTCCTTTCCATGGATGAACTGTCCGGCGTATGAACTGTCTTAGCCTGTTTTGTGTTGTTGTGGTACCTGAGATCTCTACAACTGTATAAAGGTTTCTTTGGCCATAGTCCAGAGGCTGAGAGGTCATGGATCTTGGTGTTGCTCAGTGTCTTGTGCAGGTCTTCTCACTGTATCATAACATGGCAAAGGAATCACGTGGCAAGACAGATCAAGCATGTTAGTGTGGTTTTCGCTTCCTCTTTCTATAAAGCCACTAATGACATTTGGGGGCTTCATCTAGAGGCGTCTCCTAATCTTAATTCCTCCCCAAAGGCCTCGCCTCCAAATATCATCCATGTGAGTTTGTGGACCACATTTCAGTGAATGAGCGTATGTTCAAACCATAGTATGGGTAGAAGTAAAACCGGGTTTGGTGATGAGCAATTGGAAGTTTTACTAGAGAAGGCCAGCTTGAGATGACTTTTGGATAACCACCCACACAGGTAGAGAAAACAGCCACATCTCTGGGTACCCAGTGCATTGGAGTGATGGAGAAGGAAAAAAAATCAGAGTTGAACAAGAGTTGAATGGGAAAGTGAAATATGGGGGCTGAAGAGGGGGTGCTGTGAGCCTTTTTGCCCCGTGAGGTATGGAGGGAAGCAGAGGAATTGCATGCCTTGACTCACTTTAAAGGCTCTCTAGCAAGGTACAATGGTATATATGTACGGAAATGTCATAACGAAATACATTGTTTTGTATGCTCACTTAAATATTAATAATAAGGGATCTCAATTGCAGATAGGAAAGTGAGACAGGGAGATCAGTCATGAGACTACTGCTGGGGTCCAGTCCAGAAACAGAAACTTAGAGGAAGGGACAGCAAATGAAACCAGTAGTAAACGGTCTGGTTTGGACCATAGTTTTTAACTTCCTGATGGGTGGGATATGGAACATGGGAGAAAAAGAGCGATGATGCTCCAAGGGATTGAAGGAAGCTATTGGGATGGGGAAATCCAGAGTGAATTATGTGGGGAGAGAGTGGAAGCTCAGCTTGGGACATGTCCAATTGCAGGTCTCTATTGACTAACCAAGTAGAGATGCCTATTAAGTAGCTGGATCCATGAATCTGGAGCGCAAGAGAGAGGTGTGGGCTGGAGATGGAAATTTGACAATTGTTGCCTATTAATTACCAGCCGTGTGAAGTCATGCATGTCTAAGAAAGAATAGAAAGTGCGACTACAGTGGAGGAAGGTTGAAGAGCAGAGAACCGGTGGCACTCTAACGCTGAGACTCAGAAGAAGATGTTCCAGCCGAGGGGACTGGGCACCAAGATGCTCTAGTATCCTGGAAGTCAAGAAAGAAGGGTGTCCAGGAGCAGAGGGTGATCACCTATGCTTCAGTACGACCAAATTGGCAGCCACAAGTCAATTGAAGGGAGCCATTTGAAGGAATTGAAAAGAGGGGGTTGAGGGGTAAGGTACAGGGGGAACTTTATCATAAGCAGAAGTAGTGGAAAGGAGTGCTGATAAGTGTAGACAATTCTTTCATGGAATTTTGACATAAAGATCAGCAAAGAAATCCAATGGGCTGGCCAAATGGCTTAGAGAGTGAAGGTGCTTGCTGCCAAGCCTGATGACCAGAGTTCAATCCCGAGGACCTTCCCATCTCTTTCTTTCCGGTTCTCTGAATTCTGTAAACACTCTAACCTATCTACACGATGGAAGGAGAGACTCGACGCCGGCAAGTTATCTTCTAACTTACACCAGTGTGCCTTGGCATATAAGAGCATGCGCTCTCACACACAGTAAATAAAATAAATAATAAATGTAAATAAAATGAATGTAATCTTAAAAAAGAAATTGGCTGGAACTGAGTTGAACAAGAGAAATAAATCAGGCACAGGCAAATACTTCATGTGGTCATGGATGTATAGAAGAAGCTAACTGTTGGTCTGACAGAGGACAACAGTGAGTGAGTATCGGAGCTGAGCAGAGTGTGGGGAAGCAAGGATGGGGCTGGAGGGCACCAGTGTGCAGCTGGGAGGAGTAACTCAGTGTCCCACAGCACACAGTAACACAAGCAGGAAGACAGCAACTTACTTACAGCATCTAACCCTGAACATAAAGTCAGCCAGTCAGACTGGCTGTGTGATTTTCTTCTGCATGCTCAAAATAGATGGGAATTTGGATTTAAATGCAATCATGATCTGGTCAGAAGCCTGTGATTAAGGAAAAAGGGACAGAGATATTGAGGAACTGAAGAGGAGTTTCAAGTGAGGGCAGAGGAGAGAGCTAGGCTTGAGGGGTGGAGGGGCAGTAGCGGGGTGGAAGAAACGATAGGTTAGAGTGTTTGCAGAATTCAGAGAACCGGAAAGAAAGAGATGGGAAGGTTCAATGAATGGATGAATCAAATGGCAGTTGTGGAGGACTCCCATCAGAAGGGGCGTCTAATGTCTTGGGTGCACTGGGATTTAGGAGAGAATAGTGGAGAGAAGGATAGTGAGGCAGCCGCTAAAAACAGCCAAGAAATGGGAGTGAGAACCCAGGAATCAAGAGAGAAAATAGCTTGGGGCTTTCCTTCTTTTCTTTGGAGCAGTTTGTGTAGTACTTAGATAACCATTCTTTTCAGTGATTGGGGGAGTCTAGAGGAACATTCAGTTCTTTGATTTTTGTTTGTTTGTTTGGTTTTTAGAGACAGGGTTTCTCTGTGTAGCCCTGGCTGTCCTCAAACTCACAGAGATCCACCTGCCTCTGCCTCCCAAGTGCTGGGATTAAAGGCCTGCTGCACACTGCCCGACCCAGTTCTTTAATGTTGAATAAGCTATTTGGATGTTTAATGTCATCTGTAGTTTTTGATATCGTTTTATTTCTGGGATTAATTATCATCTTGTAGTCTTCAAATTTAGTGACATAACTTATTAAACTTATTGTACAATTTCAAAAATCTTTTCTTTATATCTGCATTGCTCCATTTTTATTCTCAGTTTCTGCAATTGTCTATTTTCTAGCTTTAGAAAGTATCTTTATTTTATGTGTCCGAGTGTTTTATCTCCCTGTATCTATGTGCGCCACATGCATGCCGTCCTCATGGAGTCCAGCGAGGGGGTCAGAACCTTTGGAACTGAAGTTACAAACTGTTGTTAGCCACCACATGGGTGCTAAGAACCCAACCCGGTTCTCTGCAAGTACCCTCATCTTCTAAGCCATCTCTGCGGCCTTTTTTCTACTTTTTTTGGGGGGAGATCATGTTCAAAGAAGTTTGTCTGTTTTATTAGCTTTTTCCAGTTTTGTCTTTGATGACTTTAAGTTTCCGTTATTTCTGCTGTTATTATTCCCTTCATTCTAATTCTTTGTAGGTATTCAGTGGAGAATTAATAATGACGTTGAGAAGTCTTTCTTTGGTGCTGACTTTTGACCCAATAGTTTATCTGGGTGCAGGGTTGGTTTTAGTCGTCTATTATAGATATTGTTCCATGTTTTCTAGCTTCTATTAACACTGTGAAGAAGTTTGCTAACATGGTCATCATTTTTTTTTTAACAGTTGATCAATCTTTCTTTTTGGTAGCTTTTAAGAATTGGTTACTCGTATTTACTATGAAATATCTGAAAATGTCTTCATTTTGAAATACACTTAAATTTTTGAAACCGTTACCGCCCTTTATTATTTTTTTAAAAGGTTCTTAATCTATTATCTTGTTTGCACAAAAACACGTTTGTGTGCATTTGTGGCCAGAGATGCATCTCAGCTGTCATTCCTCAGGTATTGTCTACCTTGATTTTTTTTTAAAGATTTATTTACTTATTATGTATACAGAAGAAGGTGCCAGATCTCATTACAGATGGTTGTGAGCCACTATGTGGTTGCTGGGAATTGAACTCAGGACCTCTGGTGGAGCAGTCGGTGCTCTTAACCACTGAGCCATCTCTCCAGCCCACACCACCCTGAACGTGCCCGATCTCGTCTACCTTGATTTTTAAGGCAGCATTTCTCACTTCACTGGGACTTGCCGGTTAAGTTAAGATGGTCGGTCACTATCTCATCCTGCCTCCTCCCTAACCTTTTTATTGAGATGTATGTCACATTCCATAAACTTCAAGCATATACTATTCAGACCAATGGCTTTAGGATGGTCATAGTCACATGACCATTGCCTCCCACTGTCTTTGAATATTGTTTCCCCACTATCTATTTTTAAAGGTTTTATTAGATTTTTAATTTTTTAAACTACATTTTAAAGTTATTTATTTTGCATGTGTGTGCTTGTGCACGTGCATGTGTGTGTGTGTGTGTCGTGTGTGTGTGTGTGTGTGTGTATGTAAATCAATAGGTAACTTTTAGAAATTGGTTCTCTCCTTCTACTGACTGGGCCCCTGGGATCAAACTCGGTCGTCAAGATTGATGGCAGGTGTCTGTACCTACTAAGCCATCTCACTGGCCCTCCATGATTTTTATTCTGACTTTGGTGTCCATTTGAAGCATATGTTACATTGCAGGGGTTTGAAGGAGCCTGACATATAACACCCTTTCCCTGCACTGAAAGTCAAAATTAATTGAGTTTGTTAGGCAAGGAAATTAGACAGACGGAAATAAAAAGAGCAGTTTTATAGCTAATAAATGCAGGGTTTGAGGATGTGGCTTGGATGTGTGGAAACCATGGGTTTCTCAAAACTAAAGCTTAGTTAGACCTACCCACACTCCCTGCCACAGACAGCACGGAACTGCCACATGCTCCCCATATGGAGGTCCCCCTGTAAAACGTATGGCTGAGTTCTAAGTTGGAAAGCATGTTCTCTGTGGGCAGGCTGGCTTCCAGGAAGGAGGCTAAGAACCACGGGCCTGCTTTACCCCAACTCACCAACAAGTTAAATCATTGTGACAATCAAGAGTTCACACTGACAATGTCCCTCTGAATGTATCAGAGGTGGCCAGAATATTCTGTGAAGCACAGTTCTGACACCAAACCCAACAAATGCAAACAACAAAACCGTATATATTATTTCATGTTTAACTAAAATTACATATAATACATATGAGTGTATATGTATACAAATGTGTATAGTTTAAATGAAGTTATGCTATTTGGCAAGATAATGCTCCCCTCAAGAGCAACAGACAAAAAAAATAACAAAAATGCTCCCCTCAAGAGTAATAGACTATCTAACAAAAATCCCAGCAGCAGGCTTGAGAAACCTTCTTCCGAAACTGAAAGTCCCCATTGCTGAAGACACCATGCACTTCAGGTACAAGACTTCTAGGAATCCAACTGGATCTGACCTAAAAAAGCCACCTCCCTGAGCAATAGTTTTCACAGTACCAGAAAGTGCCATGCAAACTGCCAAGAGAGGAACGCATTTGAGAGTCCTACCCGGTTGTGACCCTCTGAACCACAGCACCAGCCAGCACGGCAAGATACCTAAAGGCGCGACAGTGGTGCCTACATCTTGGAGGTGATGAGCAGCTGTCCCGTTGATTTTAAGGCCCATTAACAGAAGGGAAATCATTCGGCTACTACAAACCTCGCCTATCATTCATGGCTAGTAAGGCCATATAGGTCTCCGTGGAGAACCTACTTCTGCCGCTTTCCTAAACCAGTATAATTCCACCTAACTGCACTCTAAGTGTTTATCCTTATGCTCACAAGTAAATGTGGTTCTCACCACACTCATCAAAATCGATTTTTTTCCTCAGCAGACAGAGACCACTACAGAAAGCCACAGCTAGTCAAAAATGCAGAGAACTCTACACTGAGCAACATCCCTACCTCCCCCAGCTGTACGTTAGTGTCACTGAGAGAGACTGTGATAATATTAACATACAATCAAATTCAAACATACAGAGGAAACAGAAGAGAAGGCTATTTCCTTGAGTCAATATCTAAAATTATCTGGAGATGCATTCAACACATTAACTTGAAAATCTACAACAATATTGACCTCAATTATGTTAAGATTATTGGGATGTTTTAGATAATACAAGAGAAGAAATTAAAATGAGATAAATTAATATTGCATACAATCCATCAAAATATCATTTTTGGTGGATGATTATGCACCAAGAAAAGACCAAGGAAACAACAAGAGACCGCTCTGAAGAAGAGTCAACAGAATAAATGTCCATTATCCCAAGATTAATGTACAGTTTTAGTACAATTCTAGTTAGAAACCCAACACAAATTTTCCTGATGCTCTATGAAATGTTTCTTTTTTTCTTTTCTTTTCTTTCTTTCTTTCTTTCTTTCTTTCTTTCTTTCTTTCTTTCTTTCTTTCTTTCTTTCTTTTTTTTGGTTTTGGCTTTTCCAGACAATTTTTTTTGTGTAGCTTTGGCTGGCCTAGGTGCTGGGATTAAAGACATGTGCCACCACTGCCCAGCCAATGAAATTTCAATCAAATTGATAAAAACATAAATTCATAAGAAATGCTAATTATTTTTTGTTTGTTTGCTTATTTATTTAGAGACAGAATCCTATTGTGTAGCCCTGCTAGTCTAGAACTCACTATGTAGACCAGGCTGGCCTCAAACTCACAGAGAGCTGCCTGCCTCTGCTTCCTGAGTGCTGGGATTAAAGGTGTGTGCTACTACAACCTACTCAACTCATATTTTAAAAAGAGGAGCTTTGGGCATATATTGTTGAAACAATAATAAAAATGAGATCCAAATATTGAAGCAATACTACATAGCTATTTGTTGTGGGATATTTGTACACTGTGTGAAGGTGTATTGCTGTGATTGGTGTAATGAAAAGCTGCATGGCCAATAGCTAGCCAGGAGGTATAGGCGGGACTTCTGGAGAGAGAAAGGAAGAGGAGGAAGAATCTAGGTTAGGGAGACTCCAGGAGACACCAAGAGGAAACAGGAAATAGAAGAGAGGCAATGCCACGTGATAGAACGTAGATTAATACAAATGGGTTAATTTAAGTTATAGGAGCTAGTTAGGAACAAGCCTAAGCTATAGGCCGAGCTTCCATAATTAATAAGAAGTCTCCATGTCATTATTTGGGAGCTGGCTGGCAGGACAGAGAAAGACTCGTTACAGCTGTCATTAAACAGAACAGAATACTCCCAAAGAAATCTTAGCATGCCTCAGAATGTAAAAAAGGGGTGAAACAGCATAGAATGGTGTAACAGTGCAGACCCTTTTGAAAACTGGTTACAAATTATAGGGGAAACTCATGTGTGTTCCCACCGTTCTCCTTACAGTGCTAAGTGTTAAGTGAAAAAACTAAGGCAAAAAGAACACAAAAATTATGAGAACAAATACGGAAGCAGAAATGAATACTTAGCTCCTTGGAAATTGAATATGTTATCTGCTTTGAAGCAACTAAAAGAATCACAGAGAGAGGGTGAATGGATTTAGTTCTACTAAAAAAGTCTGCAGTTCTGTAAAAATAATGAATAAATAATAGAAATGAAAAGGCATGGTGACAGCCACTTGCAGCCCGAGCATGCTTACTGGACTCTGACCAGAAATAGAGTTAATATGTGTAACCCTACAGAGCGCTCCCCCAGAGTGGAAAAATAACTTGTGCTGTGTGTGTACAGTGGAAATCAATTTGGCCATTAGAGTAAGCAAACCGCATCTCGTAGTTTGTCAAAATATGCAGTACTGAGTCTAAAAAGAGCTAAGAATGCTCTTTAGAAAATTATCAGTCATATAAGATTGGGGGATCACACATCAGTACTGTAGTGTGTGTGTGTGTGTGTGATTGTGTGATTGTGTGTGTGTGTGTGTGTGTGTGTGCCTGCGCGCGCGTGCGATGACTAAGTGTAGAAGGGAGAGGCGGAGCTACCCTTGGCACAATGAGTAGGAACAGGGTCTTGGAGGGTGTCTAAGGAGCTTTATATGTGTTACGTTTCCATGCATTTGAAATACATTAGAAAGTACTCAGGGGAACCGGAGGATGTGGCTTGGCTGGCAGAGTGTTTGCCTACCCTGAATAAACCACATGTGGTGGCACATGCGTATAATCCTAGCATCCTGGAGTTGGGACAAGGAAGTTTGGAAGTTCAAGCCTGGGGCTGGAGAGATGGCTCAGTGGTTAAAGGGCACTGGCTGCTCTTTCAGAGGAGCTGGGTTCAGTTTCCAGCACCCACATGGCAGCTCACAACTACCCATAATTCCAGTTCCAGGGGATCCAAAGCCTTCTTTTGGCCTTCTTGGGCACTTCATGAATGTGGTGCATATACACACTCAGACACAAAATTTAAATAAGTAATCTTAAAAAAAAAAAAAAGAGAGAGAAGTTCAAGGTCATCCTCTTCTATATGGCCGAGTTTGAGGCCAGCCTCAGGTGCCTGAGGTCCTCACTCAAAAAAAAAAAAAAAAAAAGATGCCTATAAATTTCTAAGACAAACCAACCAACCTCACAAAACATGTATGCCATGTATGCTGAAACCACACAAACAACCCATGAAAAGGAAATGCACACACAGGTAAGATTTAAATCAAAGAAATTTAAATTAAGTGGAATACCAACCACTTCTAGTGAGTTAATAAAGAAGTGTGTTTCTCACATGGTCTACAAATCAGTACGGTGCTTTAAAAGTGCCATATGGCGTGTGAAATCTTGAAACTTCGGAGAGCCCTGTGTGGCTGGCCAGAGCAGGACATCAAGCAGGGCGCAGGTGGGGGCGGAGTCTTTTTCTTTTCCGTCTTCAAGTCCTTACTGTCTCAGGAGCAAACTTCACTTCGGAAGAGTTTCAGACTTCAAAACAAAGGAGCTTCGTGAAAGCGGCAGAGAATGGAGTCTGGGCCTTAATGTTTCCCAAATAACCAGCTCCTAATCCGTAAATGCCCCTCAAATAAAACTTCTAATTCTCAAATAGCTTCCAAATCCTTAAACTTTCCTCAAAACAGTCAAGACAATTCACAGCCCTACAAATCAAATCCAGACTTTTGTTGAGCTCCACCTCCAGTTCACCCATTAGCATGTGGGGCATGCGCATATGTGTGCACGGACACACCACACCACACACACACACACACACACACACACACACACACACACGAGTTTACTTGTGCTTTTTGTTTGAAAGGGCTTGTCAGTCAAGACAGAATTCCTCTTCTGTGAACAAGCACGCCTCTTCTACCCCAGGGACATACCCTAAGCCCCCAGCGACTGTCATCAACAGTTGGCTTTCCCCATTTGTTTTCAAAGAGAATGGCGGGGGGCATCCGCAGGAAAGGAGATGTTGGATCAGCAGGAGGCATTCTTATTTTGTTTTTCTGTTTTCACAAGGGAGCCCTAAACATATTGAATTTCTGGCTCGCCTCAGTTCCTCCAGCTGCTTCTTCAGGGACCCCAGTCTTCTGTGGGGTTCTTTATCTCCTACCCTTCCAAGGTGGCTGAAAAGAGGAACAGCAAAGAGAAAGTGGCGCGTCCTTTCAAAGTCTAAATATTTGAGTTCCTGAGTCAACAGAGGCGGGTTTGTGTGACAGTTCTCACCAATTCATGCAAAATGGCACTTTCAAAGGAAACTGAAAGGGAGACTGGCAGATTGCAGGTTCAAAGACGTCCAAAAGAGAACGGCCAGGATCTATACACTGACTTCGAGGGAAGTTGGAGAATGCCAGAGGGTAACAAGGGTTTAGCTGGAGCTAAGGTGGGGGGGGGGGGGGAAAAAATCCGTCACTCGCTCAAAGCGGGTAATGCAGGAGGGTGAAGCACTTCAGCTAAGCCTTAGCTGATCGGTGACGGCACCAAAGGACTGGTAAGAACGACTTGTGCCCCCAAGATGCGCTGTGTGACCAGTGCTGTTCATAGCGCTTACCTGGACTAAATCGGGTCACCTTCCCAAAGCCAGAAACCTATATGAAGACAACTTAGCACTCCCATTTTACAGCCCAAGAGGCTAAGGCGTGGGGAGATTGCTCAAGGCCACACAGCTAGGACGCTGCAGAGAGAGGCTGCCTCCAGGTGTCCCAGCAGACTAGAAACCTCACTCCAAATACTTGGTAAGAAACCAGATGGGAAGAGGGGAGAAGAGAGTTAGGTTGGATGATGCTCTGAGTGAATTGCTTGCAGGTGTCTGGAGGGAAGCACCCTCAGCTGCTTCCAGTTGAGTAAAGCGCATGCTCCGCCCCCACAGGGCCTCTAGTTTCTGCTGACATAAACTCAGGACAGGTTGGAGCTGGATCCTACCACACTGGCCCTAGGGGATCCACTGTTAAATATTCAGAAAAAAAAATTTTTTTTAACATCGACCTTTTATTTTGGAATAGTTTTAGATTCATAGAAAAATTGAAAAGATGGTAAATCAATTTCCATGTGTTCCACAGTTTCCTGTTTTTAACACTTGACATTAATGTGGTATATGTTACATTTAGTAAACCCATATCCATACATTATTCTTTTAAAAAAGAACCTTTTTGGGTTAGGATACAAAGTAATGAGTTTCATCATGGCATCTGCATATCTGTATCATCATACATTTTAAACATTGTTCTTTTTCAGTCTCCTCCCCCACTACTCTCTGGATCTCCCTCCCACACAGCTTTTTGTTAGTGTTATTTGGTTGGTTTTTTTTTTTTTCTGTTGCTGTTTTGTTTTGAGACATCATCTTGCTATGTAGCCCTGATGGTTCTGGAACTTTCTATGTAGATCAGGCTGGCCTTGAACTCATAGAGATCCACATCTCTGCCTCCCAAGTGCTGCAATTAAAGGCGTGTGCCATGGCCACCCATTCCTTAGTTTTTACCTAGTTCTTCTTTCTATTCCAGAACTGCATCTAGGGTACCTCACTGTATGTTATTATTTTTCTTAGACTCCACAGTTTCTCAGTCTTTACTTGTTTGGGACGGCCTTGACAATTTTTTATTTCACATCTATGAGTGTTTTGCTTGCACATATGTGTGGTGCATTGCCTGTGGAGGCCAGAAGAGGGCGTCAAATCCCCTGGAACTGGAGTTACAGAAAGTTGTGGGTCACTATGTAGGGGCTAAGAATGGAACTCAGGTCCTCTGGAAGAGCAGTCAGTGTACTCAACCACTGAACCATCTCTCCAACCTCCATCTTGATAATTTTGATGAGTATTGGTCAGTGTTTTACACGAAGTCCCTTAGCTGTGATTTTTTGTTTCTTTTTATAGGTCAGCTTGAGGAATGTATGTTTTGGGGAAGAAGATCCCATCCGTGAATTGGCATTGTCATCATAGCCTGTCAAAGTTACAGGTGCCAATGTTACTCATGACTGTTGAGGCAAACCTTAAACACCCACTGAGGGAGTCAGCTTTCCTCACTGTAAAGTTCTCATCTTTCCCACACTATACTGTTTGGAAGAAAGCCATTAGATACAGGCCACACTTACAGAAAACAATCAAGTGGCTTGAATTCCACATGGTGGGAGGGTTTGCACCACAGTAGGCAGCAGACTTTATGAACCAGGGATTTAGGGGAAAGCTAGTTTCCCAGTCCACCACTTGTACAGCTTGGGATCACTCCTAAGAGATGATTGGCAAGACAGGCAGAAGAAGGGCAATAAGGTCAAGGGGCTCATAGGGCCAAAGTGAAGGTTCAAGGCTTGGCATAGACATGCAGCCCCGGGGAACCCAACTGAGACCATTCCCAAAGGATTTTACTGGGCAAGAACCTTGATTGATCTATTCCCCTCCCCTCTTTCCATCTATTGAGTGACAGCTACCATATATTGAGTGACAGTTATCATCTGTTGAGTGACAGCTACCATCTATAGAGTGACAGCTACCATCTGTTGAGTGACAGCTACCATCTATTGAGTGATAACAGCTACCATCTGTTGAGTGACAGCTACCATCTATTGAGTTATGACAGCTATCATCTGTTGAGTGACAGCTACCATCTGTTGAGTGACAGCTACCATCTATTGAGTGACAGCTACCATCTATTGAGTGACAGCTATCATCTATTGAGTGACAGCTACCATCTATTGAGTGACAGCTACCACCTATTGAGTGACAGCTACCATCATCTATTGAGTGCTTCCTCGTTATAGGTATTCTCATATATATCAGTCCATCTAATCTTCACAGATCCCCATTTTACATATAAGAAAAGAGACCCAGCGACTTATCCAAGAGCGAGACCAGCAAACAGCCAACCAAGATCTAAACTCTGTGGACTTCCAGCCATGCTATTCGCTATTTCATTTACTTCCTCTTGTCTGGAGCATTAGTTACTCCTCAGATCTCTTTCAAGATGGCAGAACTGTTACTATCGGGGAGCTGCAGAACTTGGTTAGTGTTGGGAGTGTACTGCCATTTCCTCTTCAGAGAGTTTCAACATGGATCACGCTCATGGACATGCATAAGAACTGGAACTGTAGGTTCCAGAAGTTTCTCTCTGGGCCAGGCAAACTGGGCTGCAATTTTACTATCCAGTCCTTCCAACCCAAATTTCTCTCTTAATAATATTTTCTTATTCTTTTTAAAAATATGAGTATACTGTAGGGAACATTATGAATTCCTAAGCTTTGTAGATTGATTGAGCTCTGTAGTGTTATTACGATTTAATTTGATGCATGATTTCATTCTTTTCTGAAGCATTCTTTAAGGAACAGACTTATAAAAACTCAGCACTACAATTAACCAGTAGGGATTGGGGAAATTCTATAAGACTGTACAGTCTGTACGGATCCTGAAGAAATGCATATAACAATGCAATGTATTTCATTTGAAAAGCCCAAGCACGAAGATCACTATGACTTCTTACCTAAGGCAAGTGAAGTGCTAATTCATCTGTCTTCATGTCAGTCATTCATGGAGTTTCAAGTGATTTCAGGATAAATAACCTGAAAGGAGGATTTGAAGTTTAAAATGGGACCTGTCCAAATAATAAAGAACATTACTGGCTTTAGTAAACTTAGATTACTATTTTCAATTGAGATTTCATTGGTCTTATTAAAGTCCGGATGATATTCAGAATTGTTATTAAATTGTGCTAATGCTTTTCTGACTTTCCTCCTCTCCGATCAAAAAGACCCTTCAAATAGAGCCGTGGAGGTGGGCTAGTTCAGGAGTTGCATTCCTTTCCTTTTGCTTTTTCATTCCATTCTCTTCCCTCTCCCGCTTCCTAGCACCCCCATCCCCACTATCTCCTCCATAGAGATTGGTCCAAGATGACTGACACACAGACAGGCACCTGGCCTGTGGGGAATCAATTTCTATAGCTGAGTGTATCCACCTCCTGAGAGTAAATTACCTCTGGACAAAGAGACTGAGCCATCTTGTGATTGGATGGTGATGGGCTGAAGGTCAGGTGGGGCCAAGGTTCAACATACTTAGTTCATATTGCTTCCATAAATTCTATAAATTCCATGGATTACCCGATGGCCTGTTTCTGTCTGTCTCTGTACGCTGGGACTCTGTCCCACCCATGGCATGGAACGGCATCTTATTCATTGTGTTCCAGTTGTTAACATGGGGAACACTCAAAAATAATAATGAAAGCAAAATCCATTGAGTGCTTGTAGTATGACAAGCAGCTTACAAAATTAGCTTGTTAATTCTCAAAATAATCCTAAGATGCAAGTCATATTGTGACGCTCAGAGACATCGATTACATTGCCTGGAGTTGCACAGATAACTAACGATGGGAGAGCTTAAATTTGAACCCAAGTATCCTGACCCCAAAGAAGAACAGAGCCCCAGTGCGTGCTGAATAACCCCCTGTCACCTCTGAGAGAAGCTCTGAAATTTCGCCTACAGCTGTGCTCCAGTCCACAGCTCCTGAACCACGGGGTCACTGAAGCACTGAAGGGGCCACAGGTGTTGTACCAAAGCCCTCTGGGATTGCAAACCCCAATGACAAACCCCACTGAGGTATTTGTTAAACACCTAAATCAGCGTGTCTCTTCTTGGACATGAACACAGAGCTCCAGGAGCTTTGGGCTCAAGCCAGAAGGTTTCTGTTTTAACTGCTGTGGGTTCTTGTCTTTTGTTGTGAGTTTTAAAAAGATCATCTCCACTTTACTACAAATCAATTTTGCTTAAATCAGGACTGTCCAACAAAAACATCGTTAGCCATTCATGATTTGAATTCTGGTGTAGGAATTAAATTGTGATACACATTAAAAGCCATGTGATGTTCGTTTTGTAATAAATAAGGCCCTGACATTACTCGTTAGTAGCCTTATTAAGATAAACTATTAGGTCTGCCCTTTCCTCCTAACTCTGAATTCCAGCGAAGATCATTTTTGTTTCAGGGATGTACTTCCTGGGATTCCCGAATACTCCAGGTGTCCTCTCCCCGGGTGACGTCTTTGCTCTTGTCTGCATCATTGTGAGGGAATCTGGTGCCCTGACCTGTCTGCCACCCAAACAGACCATGGAGATTTGGTCCAGGCTTGTGTTTGCCTCCTTTTGGCACAACACTGGGCACACCTCTGAACAAGCACCTTCCTAACATCACCCCTTTTTCATGCACTCCCCGCTGACACCACACAGGCTACAACTGGAAGCCTGACAATGGATCCCCAGTTCTTGTCTTAAGGAAGGCTGGGAACTAATTATGGACAACAGGCTTCAAAGTAGGTCTTAGCTGGGCACACCTTTAATATTAGCTCTTGGGAGGCAGTGGCAGGCAGAGCTCTGTGAGTTCAAGGCCAGCTTGGTCTACAGAGTGAGTTCCAGGCCAGGCAGGGCTACATAGCGAGACCCTGTCTCAAAACAAAACAACAAAAAATCCAAAGTAGGTCTTGATTTTCAAAAATTCAATGCATAGTCATTTCATTAAATCCGTTAAATTTACACATATTCTATTTTTAAATGAATATAATCTATGAAATATTCAAAACGATAGGCTTCATAATGATATCTTTGTCAAGTTTGCCATGGACTTCAACTCTTATCAGCTCCCTCTCCTTCTTCCCCTCCTGCTCCTTCCCTTCCTCTTCATGTCATACATGTGTACATGCACCACACACATACGCACACACATATATACACATTTACACACATATACACATATATGCACACACATACACACATATACACACACATATATACACATATACACACATATACACACATACACACACACACATATATATATATACACACACACATGCACATATACACATACACACACATATATACACACACATATGCACACACACATATATACACACAAATATATACACACATATACACATACATAAACGCACATATACACACATACATATATTCACACACACATACACACACACATATATATACACACACATATATACACACACACACACACACATTGTCTAGATTCCCCCTATGAGAGAAGACGTAGATTTGTCTTTCTGGATCTGGCTTCTTCACCTACCATGGTAACCCTCAGTTCTATTCATTATCCTGAAAAATGACAGTTTTGTTTTGTGGCGGAAGAAAACTCGATTGTGTAAACACCACCAAGCTGAAGTGGCTGACAGCACGTCACCAGCTCTGACAGTGACAGCCACAAAACCCCGATATCATGACAGTATTTGTGGCCTTGAGCACTCCATGAACTGCCAAAATCTGACTGAGCAGACTGGAGACCCCTGAAGAAGCGCAGAGGGGGATGCTGCAGGCACCAGGGAGGAAGCCCTGGGGGAGGCCTCCTCAGCCTTCTCCTGGGGGTCTCCAGATTGCCATCTGCCAACTCTTCTCCATGTGAATGCATTTGTGTTCACGTGTGTGTGTGTGTGCGCGCGCGCACGCGCACACACACATTCATACAGAGGGGTAGCAAAACAGATAATTAGATTTCCATCACTACCCTTTTGAGACAGGGCATCCCCGCAGTTCAGGGTGTCCAAGTGCCCGGATTACAGGTGTGGGATTCCTATGTGCCTGAAAGAAAGCGTTGTATTGCCTGTCCCTGCCTTCCAAAGGGCTGACCCTGTGCTCTTTTCATAATCTCTCGTCTTGCCATTGGCTCTCTGACCTCTGGCTGGCTCATCTCAGAATCCTCATTTGGTCAACACCCCCTGCTTTCTAACTGGGTGCTTGCGGACCTTTGCCAAGCTGCAGACTGAAATCCCCACTCTCATGTCCAGCCTCACTCCCACACACAAGGAAAACATTTTTTCTTTGCTGTGTTTTTCTCTTCCCCCCTTTCTTCAACCCCAAGAGAAGCCCCTGCATCTACTTACGGACAATGTTCTAGAACTTACCCTGCCAGAATAATTTTCCTAATGGGAAATCTAATGGGGCCTCCCACTGACAGAGAAGACCACCCCATCTGCAGCTAGGGACGAGAGACACTCCCAGCCCAGATGTAAAGAAATGTAGCAGATCATGGCTTGGTATATACGCATTGCTTATTTAATATTTGAGCATCTTTTCTGAAGATATTTCTATTGAGCTCGCTGGTGGAGTCAACCATCTGGAAAGCATCAAGCCTCACCCCACTGAGGTAAACCCCTATTGCGTATTTTCCCTTTAATGTGAGCCCAGTGGGCATGCAGTGTGTATCTCTATGTTTAGCACAGTTCCTTGCCAAGGCAGTTCTCAAACATATGACACTCTCTAAATAAATCAGTGTTGTACAGATCCATTGACCACCCCTCCTAATTGATGCTAACAGATCATTTAAATGGGGCTCTGAAGAACCTCATGGCTTCTTGATGTGAGGTCTCTTTTACATTCTGAAGCAGTGGATTCCAGCTTCAGGGAATAAGCAATGTGAAGCATCACTTGTTGGCCTGAGGTGCAGCTCAGTGGCAGAGTGTATGCTAAGTATACAATAAGGAGTTAGGTTTGCTCCAGCATACTGCCCAAAGAAAGCCCCCCAAAACTACTCTTTAATTTTCATTAAATGCTGGTTTTTTAAAATTTGACCCAATCTTGCCCAAGATACAGAAATAAACATTGGTCTAAATCCATAAGCAAAAACTTCAGTCCATTCTCAAGGACACAGGGCAGACAGTGTATCAATTGAACTAATATAAATTGAAAAACCATCTAAGTTATTCAAGACGGATGAATTAAGATGAAAATTTATATTTAAATGAGGAAAATGCTCATGTTCCTTTACCATCCTTGTGTTCTGAAGTGTTAATAAAGTGAATTTCTGTTCTCTGAGTGTTTAGGATGTGCACTAGTTGACCAGTGGTAAAGAAACTGTCTGCAGATACAGAAAAGTAACCAAATTTTTATTAAATGTTATTGTGGTTAGTTACTGACCGGAAAGCACTGGACCCTCTCACTTCTTCCTGAGAGCATACTGCTCAGCACGTGGAGCTAGCTCTGGAGAGAGGGGACACAGGGCACTGTGTTATGCCAGTGTCCTACAATAACATGTTTCAGGCTACTGCATTGAAAAATTACCCAACAATTTGGTGATAAACTAATTTTTTCCTATTCACAGACAGTATTGCAAAGAAGCGTTGACAAATGACTCCAGGTAAAGGGGCTAGAAGTGAGATTAAGCTATGAGGGTGAGCCAGGTTGTGGTGATATTTTATCTGTGCAACCCAGTAAAGTTTATCTGAGGATCAGAGGAAAAAGCCAGCCACTATAGTAAACACAGAGGTCAGGCAGTGGTGGCACATGCCTTTAATCCTATCCCTCTGAAGGCAGAAATCTGTCTGGATCTCTGTGAGTTCAAGGCCACAATGGGAACAGAGCCAGGTGTGGTGGTACATACCCTTAATCCCAGCACTAACCATAAAGGTCTGGAGGCCTGTACAGACAGACAGGAAGTGACAGAGCTGGGCAGGAAGAGAAAGTGATGTAGCTGGGTGGAGAGAGGAAATGAGATGGCAGAACAGAAAGGCATATAGGTGTGGGTATACAGGAAGTAGGTATCCTTGGCTGAGGATATCCAAGTGGTGAGAACATGGCTAGCTTCTTTCTGCTTTTCTGATCTCTCGGTTTTAACCCCAATATCTGGCTCTGGGTTTTTTTTTTAATTAATAAGCCCGTTTAGCACTTCATCTTATACCAGGTGGTGGTGCACATCTTTAATCCCAGCATTCAGGAGGCAGAGGCAGGCAGATCTCTGAGTTTGAGGCCAGCCTGGTCTATATAGTGAGTTCCAGAACAGTCAGGGCTGTATAAAGATGACAGAATTATTCTACTTATAAAGAAGACAGAATTATTCTACTTTTCAGAGGAAGATTTCTTTTATTTTATGTGTATGGATGTCTTGCCAGCATGCATGTGTATGCCTGGTGCTCATGGAGGCAAGAAGAGGACACCAGATGCCTTGGAACTAGAGTTACAGATGGTTGTAAAACACTGTATGGGTGCTGGGAACCAAACCCGGGTCCTTTGGAAGAGCATCCAGTGCTCTTAGCTGCAGAGCCATCTCTCCAGCCCTTAACTCTACTTTGGATCAAAAATCATCAACAGGAGAAATCATGATGCTGTTAGGAAGTGATTTGATCTCGAAAGAATGGCCACTCTCCCTGCGGGCATTTTCTTCCTTCTCCCATGGCGTGGCCTTCCTATTCCAAGACAAAGCCTTCTATGAGGGCAGCAGACTGGTTTGTCTATGTAGGAAAGGGATCAGTGAACAAAGCTTTTGCATAATGCCTTACACGTCCATTCTCATTGTCCATTTCCTTCCGGTCCTCTAGCATCATTTTCTGTCTTCCTGGCTCTCCTTGGGAGACCCCACCCATGTTGCTACACGGTCGTCATTTTTGTCATTTGCAAGAGGGTCATTCTTTGTCAGCCAGGCGGCTGTTCCTCTGGTATGGAGCTGAGCTGTCATTTATCGTGAGCGTGAGATTATATATAATCATCTTGTTAACACAAGGACTGAGGCAATGTTGGGATCTATGTGTGCTATTATCCTGGGTTTGTCATATAAATCTGGGACCGACTTCTGCTGCCTTTCCTGCTGTTCCCTAAGATAACTGGATGAAAATAAATGAGCAGACATTAGCTGATCACAGATGTTGGACATTTCCAAATTCGGAAGTAAAGTAACGGGTCTCAAAAGAGAAGTGACCCAAGAGAGAAAATAAATTTCTCCTTTTCTTCATCAGGAGGAGCTTTGGTTGGGAAACAGCTGGTGACATGAGATTTTCCCTAGATGGTTTTTTGGAGGAGAAACCCACTCACTTCATGAGTGTACACACTCAATGAATACTTTGGAGTTTGTATGTGGTGGGGAAGATGTTGAGTACGTAAACTAAGAGAGGCTGAGCCATGCGCCTTCCTGCTCTCAGAGACCTGGAAGGCCAGTGGGGTGACTGACAAACCAAGTTGTGACCTCACCATGTAAGAAGCTGTGAGAGA
>CABHPH010154553.1:51274-67342 GCA_902168325.1 Peromyscus nudipes | reverse complement strand
ATTGGATATGGATAGACATGACCATGTATGACCCTGGATTGGATATGACGTCATTTGGACTCCTGGAGAAAGTAGCATATGGGCACATATTATGTTGTATTAGGTTAATTTTTTCTAGTGCAATAATTACAGTGTTAGGCATTTTTAGAAGATACAGGCTGAGTATTAAGGGTGTGGTGTCTGGATGCCTCAACTAACAAAGGCTCAGGTGTACAGAGAGGCAAACATGCATTGAATCTAGGCAAAAAGGATAGTTTGTTAGTTTTATTTTTCTTGAATTTTTCCTGTGAATTGGAGTTTTTTGGAATTAAACATTGAGAAGGCTGGGAGTGGTAGCACATGTCTGCAGCCCATTCAGCTGGAGGGCAGAAGCAGAATGCCTGCAAGCTTGAGGCCAGTCTGGGCTCCATAGTGAGTTCTAGGTCATGGCTTCACAGCCAAGGCCTGGTCACAAAAAAAAAAAAAAAAAAAAAAAAAGCAAACACTCACATGTGCACGTGCGCACACACACACATGCACATGCACACACAACCGAGGGCCAGGGAGGTGGTTCGGCAAAAATGGTATTCTCCACACAAACCTGATGGCTGGAGTCTGATCCCATGAATCCACGGTAGAAGGAAAGAATTGACCCCCCAAAATTGTCCTCACACCTCCGTGTGTGTGTTGTGACAAAATGTGTGTGCATTTGTTTGTGCTCTCTCCCTCTCTTGCACACACACATATACACATAATAATAATAATATAACATAAATAGGGAAAATTGGGTTGGAATGTAGTTTAATAGGAGAGCACATAAGTAGTATGCGTGAGGTCCAGTAATCAGTTCCCAGCACTAGAAAAATAAAGGATCATTTTGAGATGTCTCTGGGCCAAGAGACATTTATTTGAAGCTTAACAATCCTTGTATCAACTTCAGTTTCTTTGTGGTCTACTAAATTCAAACAAAATTAGATATAATCCCTTTAAAAATAGCAGGGTTCTACTTAATCTCTATGTATGTGTTGGTCAAGCTTTTTCATCTCTATGAACAAAATTGGAGCAGAACCTTTTTTAGGGGGTTTTGTTTTATAACTAAGAAAAGCTACATACTTCTGAATGTAGGCCACAGCAGAACCTCACCACAGGTAAAACTGAAAGCCAAAGGAAAAACTGGGAAAAGAATATGCAAACCAAAGCCTGGTGTGGAGCATACACCTGTAATCTCTGCACCCAAGAGGTGTGTGGGGAGGCAAGTGGATCTCAGTTCAAGGTTGCCCTCAGCCGCATAGTAAGTTCCAGGCCAATCTGAGACCCTGGGGAAAAAAAGCAACTGAAACGAGAAATCCTAGATAATTTTTTTTTCTTTTTGGTTTTTTGAGAGGTTTCTCTGTGTAGCCCTGGCTGTCTCAGAACTCATTCTGTAGACCAGGCTGGCCTCGAACTCAGAGATCCTCCTGCCTCTGTCTCCTGAGTGCTGGGATTAAAGGTGTGCACCACCGCTACCTGATAATTATTTCTTACTTGCAATTTTCCTCCTTGATCTCTTTTATTTCTCCCTACTTTTACCATGGCTGAAAAAAAAAATTCTATCCTGTCCATCTACCCACTCACCCAATAAACATTCATTGATCATCTACTACATGCTAGACTGGTGGTTCCAGCTGAACAAAATAGAGTCTATGTTTGAGGCATGTTTTATTCATTCCCTCCACACATCTTTGAGTGTGGAGTCACATCCCTGGGAAGAACAGGAGGTACTTGGTGGTGTAGGTAGGGACATTGACCAGGGGAACCTCAAATTCCTTTGGACATCGTGGGTCCTGGAGACTGAATCCTGATCTACTCTTTCCTGCAGACCCAGAACCAGATTGCGTACTTTATTCGGCAAGAACCAGTTCCCATCACCTCGGAGAACTTTGAGCAAACTGTGCAGTTCGGGACGGTGCGGGGTGCCTACATTCCAGCGTTACTGCGGCTGCTCAGTGGTGTCTACGTCCCTCAGATTTTCATGAACACAACTTGGCCTGAGAGCATCCGAAATCATTTTGTTTCACATCTGCATAGGTTTTTGGCCTGCCTGACAGGTAAGCAAGAGGCAGGGGCAGCTGGCTTCTCCATGGTGAGGTTACGAGGTAGCTGGGGGATTCATCTCATTAGTACTAGCCTTTTAATTTGTTTTTTGGTGGTGGAGCTAAGGATTACACTTGGCCTCACATGTGCTAATCATACACTCTACCATCCATCCACACCACCAACCCTGTTATTAATACTCATATTCAAATAAATATCCAAAGAATGGCCTTTCAGCACTGAGGACCAAACCCAGGGCTTCATGTATACTGACTGAGTGCCTGCTGTACCACGAAGTTGTATCCCCAGCCTTTAAAGACTCTTTGAAATGAAGTCTTACCGGACAGACCATCCACATGCATGTGGCACCCAAGTGCTTAAATATGTGCGCACACAAAAGCACAAGCATATGGCTTCCACAGATCCTGACTCGGGCTGGGAGTGTAGCTCAGTTGCTAGAGTGCTTGTCTAGCATTCACAAAACCCTGGGTTTGATCCCCACGTTCTGTAACCTGAAGGTAGTGCACACATTTGTAATCCCAGCACTCGGGAGGTAGAGGCAGGAGGATCAGAAATTCAAAGTCGTTCTTCGCTACATAGTGAATTTGAGACTAGCTTCTGATACGTGAGACCAGAGACCAGCACCCAAGAGTGGAACCAGGCATGGTGGCTCCTGTCTGTAATCCCAGCACTCAGGAAACAGAGGTAGAAGGATCAGAATTCAAGGTGATCTTAGATCACGTGAGAGCCTCTCTCAAAACAAAAACAAATCTGACTTAAAGACTAAAAGGTTTGCCGGGGGTGGTGGCGCACGCCTTTGAATCCCAGCACTCGGGAGGCAGAGCCAGGCGGATCTCTGTGAGTTTGAGGCCAGGTCTATTCATTTGCTTGGGGTATCATATAAAATACTGTCTCAGATTCCCTTTTATGTAAGTGTCATAATGTAAAGCATTTCCTATTAATAAGATCTTATCAGAGACCGGGTGTGGTGACACAGGCCTTTATTCCTAGCCCTCTCTCTTTCTGTGAGTTTCAGGCCAGGTTCAAACAAAACAGAACAATAAAAACCAAAACAACAATGAAGAGAAGAACATTTTGAGTATCACCGAATAATAAAGACTAGTTGCAAAGTGGGGGCTCAGAGATACAGCCTTTGCTTGACATGTCTGAGGTCTTTGTCTGATCCTCGGCTCTGCTAAACAAAGCCTTGGTCAATGCTGAATATAGTATTGTCGCAAAAATCGCCTTCTAATTTAGATACAGTTTTCTAATATAGAACGTGTTCAGACCTGCTCAGACTAGAGCTGGAGATTACTCTGAGCACATGAAGCACCCTGAGCACATAAGGAGAAGTATGGGGGGGGGGAGTTGGGGACTTGTGTGTATTGTGGAGGATATGGTGCAGATAGTGAAATGATTTTATGGTAATTTCTTAACAGACCTCCTGGAACTTGGCCACTTGGCTTCTCTCACTTCTGCTCTCTATACCAGAGAAGTCTGAGTCACAGTTACTCCTGTCTTGTTCTCCTAAAGTGCATATGCTGTCTCTGGTATCTGTAGGGGTTAGTTTTAGATACTCCATGCTGTGGCTGTTCAAGCCCCTTAGAAAATGGTGCAGTAATTGTATATAACCTCCGTAAATCGCCCCATACCTTAAATAATCTCTAGAGCAGTCACAGCACCTAATACAACGTAAACGAGTGTTGTGTTGTTTAGGGGCTGACGACAAAAGAGCACATTCAATGCAGAAGTCGTCTGTAAAGATTTTGGGGGGCAGTGGGTAAAGGTATTTGCCGTTAAGCCTGACAACCCGTGTTCCAGCCTCAGACCCCCACGATGGAAGGGGAGAACCAGCTCCTTGGCCTCTGGTTTCCACCCCGTGGCATGCCTTAGGATACACGGGACCCTGTCTCACAACCTCGGAAACAGTGGAGCTCTTTTTGAATTGTGGACGTGAAGCCGTGAAGCCTATGGATACATGGAGTTGGCTGTACTTCCTGCCCCCCTCCCCCATGATCATCAATCGTGGTTTATACAGAGGCAGCGAAGCTCACCCTCGGAACTTTCCGGGTCCTTTTTTAGATACTCGGTACAAACTGGAGGGTCACACGGTCCTGTACATCCCTGTAGAGGCCGTAAACATGAGCCCCGAGGTGGTGGTAAAAGACAAGGAGCTGGTCCAGCGCCTGGAGAGTGAGTGCCTGGCATCGCCAGGGTCTGGGGTGAGGGCAGGGGTGGGGGTGGGGCAGGCAGCTCCAGCTGCCGACAGAGGAGCTGGTGAGGAGGGCTGGACAGCATCGAGGGCACAACTCAGGAGCAGAAAACCTTCCCCCTCCTCCCTCACAGCCTCCATGATTCACTGGACCCGGCAGATCAAGGAGGTGCTGAGTGCCCAGGAGTCTGTGGAGACCGGAGAAAATTTAGGTCCTCTGGAAGAGATCGAGTTCTGGCACAACCGCTGCATGGACCTGTCTGGCATCAGCAAGCAGCTTGTGAAGCAGGGAGTGAAACACATCGAGTCCATCCTGCTCCTCTCGAAGTCCTCCTACTTGGCGCCCTTTTTGAAACTGGCCCAGCAGATCCAGGTTGAGGGGATCAGAGACTGGGAGCTTATCGAAAAGTGGGCAGTGGCTGGATGATCTGGAGTGGGGGTGAGAAGCGGAGGCAGGCAGCTAACCACAGCCACAGACTGACGTAGCGCTGTGGACTTGTACAAGACACGAGCAGTGTGTAAAGGTTTCTGGGGACTGTTTCCGAGGTTGTTAGACAGGGTCTCATGTATCCTAAGGCATGCCACGGGGTGGAAATCAGAGGCCAACCTGCAGGAGCTGGTTCTCCCCTTCAACCGTGGGGGTCTGAGGCTGGAACACGGGTTGCCAGACTTAGTAGCAAATACCTTTACCCACTGAGTCTTCTCACCTGCCCCCCCCCCCAATTTTTTACAGACATCTGTACTGAATGTGCTCTTTTGTCGTCATTCCTAAACAATACAACACTTGTTTAGGTAGGAAGACATCCAATTGGTCAGCAAGGGAATGGCGATCCCCCTCAGTGAGCCCAGCACTCCAAGCAGCTGAGAAAACAGGACTTACATAAAAGAGGACTTAGAGATAGCGTGGAACCAAGGATAAGCCCGTGTAGTTCAGGCACGAGAGTTTCCAAACAAACATGTAAAAACTAAATTTCCTACGACAAGCCGATGGTGTTGGTGCTGGGTCTCCCGGGAGGTGAGTGAGGGATGAAGAAGACCTTTCTTCCCAGGTGAAAATTGCAACCAGATATTGAGGGAATTGAGCTGTAATGAGCAGGAGAAGTTTAAGACCCTCATTGAGAACAGGACAGTAAGGAGACTGGGTGACCTTAGTGGATGTGGGAGGGGAGCAATGCTCGGGCAGTTCACCAACAGCTCTGAACATCCACTTTGGACAGAGCTTTTTTTTTTTTTTCAAGACAGGGTTTCTTATGGGAGCTTGTCCTGGAACTTGCTCTGTAGACCAGGCTGGCCTCAAACTCACAGAGATCCACCTACCTCTACCTCCTGAGTGCTGGGATTAAAGGTGTATGCCACCACCCCCTGGCTTGTACAGAGTACTTAATTCAGTTGGAACAGACACCAGACCTGGGCTTGGGAATTCCCAGTCTGAAGCTGTCATAGGAAATAGTACATGAAGGGCTAGGGACATGGCTCAGGTGGCAGCGTGCTGGCCTAGCATGCATGGAACCCTGGGGTCGATTGCCAGCACCGAATAAATGAGACATGACGGTTTACATATATAATCCTAGCTGTCCCTGTTAGGGTTTCTATTGCTGTGAAGAGACACCATGACCATGGCGATTTTTATAAAGGAAAACATTTCTTACAGTTTTAGAGGTTTAGTCCATTATCATCATGGTGGGATATGGCATGCATGTAGACATGGTGCTGGAGAAGGAGCTGAGAGTTCTATATCTTGATCCGCAGGCAACAGGAAGTGAACTGTGGCACTGGGTGTAGCTTGAGCATAGAAAACCTCAAAGCCTGCCCCCACAGTGACACACTTCCTCCAACAAGGCCACACCTACTCCAACAAGGCCACACCTCCTAATAGTGCCACTTCCTTTGGGGGCCATTTTCTTCTAAACCACCACACCTAGCACTTGGAGGTAGAGGCAAGGAAGAGCAGAAATTCAAAGTCATCCTTGGCTATGTAATAAGTTTGAAGCCAGCCTGGGCTATGTGAAACCCTGTCTCAAACAACAACAACAACAACAACCACAACAACCAAACAAAAAAACAAGTAAGGGTTAGAGCCATGGCTCAGGGGTTAAGAATGTTAGATACTCTTGCAGAGGACTTGGGTTCAGTTCCCAGCACTCATATGGCTGCTCACAACCATCTGTAACTCCAGTTCCAGGGGATCCAACACCCTCTTCTAGCCTCCAAAGGCACTGAACATGCATACTGTATACAGGCACACATGCGGACAAAACACCCATACACAGAAAAATAATTTAAAAAAGCAAGTGAGTGTGAAAACGCTGGTCTTCAAATGATAACTCCTGGAGAGAGCTTAGTGGGAGGGGTGTCTAGAGGATGGTGCTCAAGATGGATGGAAAATCTGAATCTGTTTCTTTGTGTGTGTGTGTGCTATACACATGTTCATGTGGGTGTGTGCACACGTGTGTGTGCATGTGGAGGCCAGAGGGGTTCACTGACTATCACCATCAATTGTTCTTCACTGTATTTTTTTTTTTTTTTTTTTTTTTTTTTTTGGTTTTTCGAGACAGGGTTTCTCTGTATAGCTTTGCGCCTTTCCTGGAGCTCACTTGGTAGCCCAGGCTGGCCTCGAACTCACAGAGATCCGTCTGCCTCTGCCTCCCGAGTGCTGGGATTAAAGGCGTGCGCCACCAACGCCCAGCCACTGTATTTTTTAAATTTTTATTTTTTTTATTTTGTGTGCATAGATGTTTTGCCTGCCTGTCTGTCTGCTATGTGCATGCAGTGCCCAAAGAAGCCAGAAGAGGGCACTGGACCCTCAGGAATTGGAGTTACAGATAGTGTTAGCTGTCATTGTAGGTGCTGGAAACAGAACCTGGATGTCCTCTGCAAGAGCGGCAAGTGCTCCTAACAGCTGAGCAGTCTCTCTCCGGCCCCATATTATTTTTTAGACAGATCTCTCACTGACATGGAGCTCTCCAATAGACTAGCTGGCCAGCAAGCTCCAGGGGCCCGCCTGTCTTTCCCGGCCACTGTGCCCAGCTTTCACAGGGATGCCAGGATCTGAACTCAGGCCCTCGCGTGTGCACAGCAGCATGCGACTGAGCCAGCTCTCCAGGCCCCTCAATCTGTTTTCCCCGTGTGGATAAGAGTACTCCTGGTTTCTCTATTGCTAGGACGGCTCTCACCAAGCTCAGTCAAACCTGACTTTCTTGTCAATCCTGAGGGAACCCTACCAGGAGCTGGCCTTCATGAAGCCTAAGGACATCTCTGACAAGCTCCCTAACCTGATCAGTCTCATCCGCATCATCTGGGTCAACTCCCCCCACTACAACACACGGGAAAGATTGACCTCTCTGTTCCGGAAGGTGTGTGGATGCAAAGCAAAGGGGTGGGGGGTGGCGTGGCGCTGTGCTGGCGGGGCTGGTTCCCTGGCAGATGTGGGCTGGAAAGACACCGTACTGCCCTGCAGCCAGGACTGATACTGAGTCTTTAGAGATGCCGGGAGATGGGCCTGGCGTCTACTGCTCACTGAAGTGGCTCAGGCAGGACAAGGGGCTTTGGGAGAAGGTGCAGTGAGCCTAGGAAAAGAGGCAAGAAGGAGACTCGGGGCTGGGTCATGCAGAAGGAAGAGCTCTTTCAAGATCGAGTTTGCAGTGGGGTATGGGAAGGTTTACTCAGGAAGGAACTTGGTTCCTGAGCAGGAATGGTCATGACAGACTTTTTAGCGGGAGACAAAGGCTGGAAGAGGGGTTGCTGAAGCCAGATGGTCAGAGCGGTGTAATTGCAGAGGTGGGCTGAGGTCAGAGCAAAGATCACAAGGCATGAGACGGCGTGTGCAGGGGGTGGGGGTAAGAGGGACTTCAGGAGCCCAAGGCTGAGGCACAGTTCTGGAGGCCCAGGAAAGGGAGTGGTGGGAAGAAGGCTGAGAGCTGATGCTGTGGGGCTCCCTCTGCAGATGAGCAACGAGATCATCCGCTTATGCTGTCACTCCATCTCTCTGGACCGAATCTTTGAGGGCTACGTCATCTCCAGCAAAGAGGACCTGCAGGGCTGCATTTCTTGTTGTCATGCCTGGAAAGACCACTACCTGCGTGCCGTGCAGATGCATACCCAGTACGATGGGTCCCCCTGACGTCCGTGGAATGACTCCGACACTTTCCGTGCCCTCCTTTCTCGTGGATTATATTTTTTAAGATCTAGGAGTCTCTACCCCCCAGTTAAGGTTCTGTTTGAGCACAGATGTTCTGGCTCCGGGCCCAGAGGTCTCCTTATAGCTCCTTTCAATAGCCTCAAGTGGCCGCTCCCTCCTCCCATGATCACACAGTCTGAGCTCCCATGATCACACAGCCACCATCTAGAACTTGAGACAGTATCTCCTCTATGGTTCTGCTCATCTTGGGTCTCTTCTCTCAGGGTTCAGGGAAACTGCTTCTCAGGGTCTCCCTTTTGGAACCCAGACTCACACAGTCCAGTTTTGCACGGACAGACTTTCTGCTCCCGATTTAGCCCATCCTCTCCCTCACACAGGTTCTCCAGTCGGGGCTGGGTTCTTGACCAGACCAGCATATTTGCTCAAGTAGATGCCTTTGTGCAGCGCTGTAAGGACCTTATTGAGGTAGGGAGACCTCCGGAGTGGAGAACATCAAAAGCCCACAGCAGACCCTCAAGCCCCCTGCAAGGAGTCAAGCAGATGGGGCCAAGGGCTCCACTTGAGTCTATCCCTGGAGCTTGGCCTGTGGGCTCTTCCTGCAGCGTTGTGTGACCTCCTACTACCCCTTCTTTCTTCTTGGCTTTTGCCTGTACCACTGCCTAAGCATCCCGTAGTTCATCCTTCATCCAAAATTCACCCCAGTGTCCTCCTTCTGGATGGTCCTCTCTAGTTCATAGACATCTGAAGGCAAACCAAAGAACCCCGGATGCCTGGGCTCAGAACAGGAAGAAGTCACGCGGATCTCTTTTTAGGTCTGCGAATGTCAATACCACTTCGCACGGTGGGAAGATGGCAAGCAGGGCCCCCTTCCCTGCTTCTTTGGTGCCCAGGGGCCACAGATCACACGGAACTTGCTAGAAATCGAGGACATCTTCCATAAAAACCTGCAGACGCTGCGAGCCGTTCGTGGAGGCATCCTGGATGTTAAGAACACGTCTTGGCATGAAGACTACAATAAGTGAGGGACTCACGGGTGGGGCCGGGGCCGGGCAGGGAGGCGGGGAACAAGAGCGGGAAGAGAGGCTCGGTGTGCAAAGGAGACCATGGAAATCCCAGGACCTGGGAGGCAGAGGCAGGGGAAACAGCTTGAGGATGGGAAGGCAAGAGGAGAGAGAGGTAGTTGGTCGGTTCTAGGTTCGACGATACCTTTCAGAACACTGAGCAAATGTCTGAGAATCCACACCGGCAGATGCCTGTGCCTCCTTATGCATAAATGAGGCCAAGGACTTGTCTCCTAGCATTGTCTAGAGTGAAACAGCTTCCTGGTACAAAAGCATGCACTCATGTGCCTGGCATGCGGGCTGATGGACAGCAAGCACACTTGGGATGTAGTTGGGAGCAGGCAAGGGCACTCACACTTCTCTGTGCCTCTCTGACCTTGCAGATTCCGTGCTGGGGTCAAGGATCTGGAGGTGATGACCCAGAACTTGATCACCTCAGCCTTTGAGTTGGTTCGGGACGTGGAGCACGGAGTGCTGCTTTTGGACACCTTCCACAGGCTGGCTACCCGGGAGGTGCGAACCCCACCGAAGGCCTGCCTCTTGCCCTTAGTTCTTTGGCTTCCGGACTCGGTCCTGCCTGCCTGTACATGTGTCCTTCCCCCCTTGTTCAGTTGCTGGGTTTTCTTCTGTTCCATCTTTCCGCTTCCGGGGCCTCCACAGTGCGGTGGCTGCCGTGTGTGGCTGTCAGGAAACGTTCTTCTGGGATAGGAGGCTAAGGGAGCCACCTCCATGGAGCACGTCACCTTGTTCCTTAGGCCATCATGCGGACCTACGAGAAGAAGGCTGTCGATCTCTATATGCTGTTCAATAGCGAATTAGCCCTGGTGAACCGTGAGCTGAACAAGAAATGGCCATACCTGGAGCCATACATGGCTCAGTATTCTGGACAGGCCCACTGGGTGCGGATCCTGCGGCGACGCATCGACAGAGTCATGAATGTAAGTGTGTGGCCTCTTCTAAACTGTCTTCAGTCAGACAGCGAGTGTGCGGCTGTGTACAGCCTGGAGGGGAGGGGTGAGCCCAGACAGGGTCCTTAGAGAGTACTTATGACCAGAGACTCGGTGGGGTGAGGGGAGGGACAGACTCAGTTATCTTGGGAAGCCATGGTTTGGTTTGCAAAGGTGGTAGGAGTGGCTAGTGGAACCAAGGTCATTTTAGTACAAGATGGGGAGAAGACAAAAGGCCAGCATCTGGGAAGTTAGTACCAGAACAGGGACATACCTGGTGACCCAGAGACCTGGGCAGCAAGGACCTGCTCTCTGGAAGAACAGGGACAAAGGAACAGGGAGCAGGGAAGGATTTTAAAACAGTTTTTGTTCTAGGCACGGTGGAGTATGCTTGTAATCCTTGCCCTTGGGAAGCTGAGGCAGGAGCCCAGGCTAGCCTGAGCTATGCAGTGAGAAACTGCATCTTTCTAGTTTTTTAATATTTATTTATTTTTTATGTGCATTGGTGTTTTGCCTGTGTAAGGGTGTTGGGTCCCCTGGAACTGTAGTTACAGACAGTTGTGAGCTGCCATGTGGGTGCTGAGAATTGAACCCCAGGTCCTCTGGAAGAGCAGCCAGTGCTTATAACTGCTGAGCCATCTCTCCAGCCCCATTCACCCTTCTATTTAGAAACAAACTTTTGGGGGTGTCTTAGATAGGGTTTCTATTGCTGCAACAGAATACCATGACCAAAAAGCAAGTTGGGGAGGAAAGGGTTTATGTGGCTCACACTTCAGCATTGCTGTTCATCACTGAAGGAAGTCAGGACAGGAACTCAAACAGGGCAGGATCCCAGAGGCAGTAGCTGATGCAGAGGCCATGGAGGGGAGCTGCTTACTGGCTTGTTTCCCCTGGCTTGCTCAGCCCACCTTATAGAACGCAGAACCACCTGCCCAGGGATGACACCACCCACCATGGGCTGGATCCTCCCCCATTGATCACTAAATGAGAAAATACCTTACAGCTGGATCTCATGGAGGCATTTCCTCAGCTGAGGCTCCTTCCTCTGGTGACTCTAGCTTGTGTCAAATTGACACAGAACCACCTCGTATGGGGTGTGTGGGGGGGCAGGGGGGGTAGGGTGAAAGCTGTTTGAGGTCTTTACCTGCTGTCACCTGACTGGTTCTGAGAGAAGAGTAAGGGAGTCTGCAGATGACTGGGCTGGGCCTGGAATGCGCTGAAGAACAAGGCCTCAGGTCCCTCTCTGTCTGATTTGCCCTTTTCTGCCCCTCTTCTTTGGGACTGTGGTCAGTGTGCTTTACTTCCTCTCTGTTTGGTCCTGCCCTCCTCCTAGCTCCCCAGCCTCAATCTCCCTCCAGGGACCGAGGGGTGTGTGTGTGCAAATGGACATGTGTAGCAGGTCTGGGTAAACAGGCTGCCCATCTGTTCCTCCCCCAGTGCCTTTCTGGCGCCCATTTCCTGCCCCACATTGGGACTGGAGAGGAGAGTGTACACACCTATCAGCAGATGGTCCAAGCCATTGATGAGCTCGTTCGAAAAACCTTCCAAGAGTGGACAGCAACGCTGGACAAGGACTGCATTCGACGGCTGGACACGCCACTCTTACGAATTAGTCTAGAGAAAGCGGGCATGCTGGATGTCAACTTTGACAAGTACAGGACCCACCCTAGTACCCCCCACCCCATCCTTGGTGCCAGTCTCCTCCCAGTCTCCCAAGAACTTAACTCCTGTCTTGGGTCCCCTCTCCCCTCCGTATCTTTTCTGCTCTCTGATTTTATTGAGACTAGTTTTCGCTGTGTAGTTCAGTCTGGCTTTGAACTTGTGATCCTTTGGCTTCAATATGGTGCTGGGATTAGAGCTGTGCTCCACCACACTCAGCTGCTCTCACTCCTTTTCCAAACCCTCAGACAGGGTTGCTTTGCCTAGCTCTGACTGTCCTGGAACTTGCTATATAGACCAGATGGGCTTTGAACTCAGAGACCTGCCTGCCTCTGCCTCCCAAGTGCTGGGAGTAAAGGCTTGCTATCACTTTTAGTTTTACCTAGGTTGGAACTGAGGTCTTAGGTTCAATCCTCAGTACTGAAAAAAAAAAAAAAAAAAAAAAAAAAAAAAACTTTACAGCAGCTTTACTTAAAGAAAGAAGCAAACAGACACTAACCAACCAACCAGCCATGATTTTAACCAGTCGCCAGTGTACTAAGCTAGTGATGCCGCGCTCTGCCACTAGATGGCTGTGGCAGCCCAGCTAAGGCATCTAAACCCTGATCCCTAGTCTGGCTTTTCCTAAGATCCGTCCTGTCCCCAACAACTTTAAAACACCACCACCTTCATACTGGCATTAAAAAAAAAAGATAACTAGTTCATTAATTATTAAGACTATAAAGTGGGTTCCAGGTGTGGTGGTTCAATCCCAGTACAGGAAGCTAAGGCTGGGGAGTCTCGAGTTGAAGGCCAACCTGGGCTGCACTCAAAAAACAAAACCAAACCTGGTAAGACCCCCAAATCAGACAAACTGAGCGCTGTGTGCATGCTGGGAACTGAGGCAGGCACAGGGGGGGGTAAAGTGGCGAGAGTCCCTGTTCCCAAGGTCATTCTGTCAGTCGACAGTTCTACCCAAGAGCAGAAAAAGAGCAGGGGCTGTGAGGCGTGTCTTCAGGGACATGAACCTTCCTTCCGGTGACAGTGTTTTTCCTTCCTAATCAGCAGACGGGTTTCGATTTGATTGGTTGGGCTTTCTCTTACCATCACCTGTGTCCCGTGGTGAGCGCCGATTCCTGAGCTCCTAGGCTGTCCTTCTGGTGTTGGCTTTAGCTCAAAACACCCATATTTGTTGGACACAAAGGCAGAAGGGAGATGGAGGTCCAGGGCCAAGCAGGACCTTGTCTCTCCTGGACAGCTGAAGGGGCCTGACCAGGGAGGTGACACCCAGAAAGGAAGTGAGAGGATCAAGTTGGAGAGAGAGAGAGAGAGAGAGAGAGAGAGAGAGAGAGAGAGAGAGAGAGAGACAGCCTGAGGCGGGAGGTGTGGCCATTGGTTGGGGGAATGGGAGCACTGGAAGCCACACAGATGAGGGGTTAGGGAGCACGGTGTGAGGAAGAAGACAGAGGTGTGGGATAAGAGTCTGACCCATGATAGGTGCTGTACATCTGCTCTGGTTCTCAGTTTTGTAGCTTTGGCACACAGCTGAGTCATAAAAAATGCCTCATGGCTGGAGCAATGGCTCAGCAGAGGACCTGGGTTTGGTTCCCAGCACCCACACGGCAGCTCCCAGCTGTCTGTAATTCCAGTTCCAGGCGCAGGACACCCTCTTCTGACCTGTGTTGGTACAAGGCGCTCACGTCATGTGCATACATACATGCAGGCAAAACACTCACACACGTTAAATAAATAAACCTTGCCTGGTATGGTGATGCATGCCTCTAATCCCCATACCTGGGAGGCAGAAGTGGGTGTGTCTCTATGAGTTCCAGGTAAGCATGGTCTACATGGGGAGTTCCAGGCCAGGAAGTCATAAATCAAGATCCTGTCTCAAAACAACAATTTCTCCCCCCCCCCAAAAAAAACACTTAAAGTTTTAAATTGCCTCTTATGGTTGATTTGAGATTCTGAAGAGAAGGAACATTAGGTCAGGGTTATATTATAACTGGTTATCTACATACTATATAAATAAACCGATTTATAACTAGTTATATATTCATATAGACAGTTATAACTGGTTATAACATTTGCAGGTGTGCACATAATGGGGCTGAATCTCAAGATGTAGTCTCTGTTAGGCTGGACATGCCCACAGGTGCTATGCTGGAGAGTCTCCCTAATGAACAACTATGGGCTAATATGGTGTGAGCACACTTGGCCAGTATTTGTCCTTTTTCCAGTGAGGTGGCCCCGAAGCTAAAGGTACTTGCTGCCAGGCTGGTGACCGGAAGCTCTATCTCTTGAACCCGAGTGGTGGACGGGGAGGACTGACTCCCACAAGTTGTCCTCTGACCTCTACACACACACACACACACACACACACACACACACACACTAAATAAATAAATAAATAAATAAATAAATAAATAAATAAATAAATAAATAAATAAGAAAAATTACATTCATGATGTCACCAAAACGTAAAAAAGATAAGGGATTATATTCCAGTCACAAAGTTTTTCCGTCTGAAGTTGTTCATGTTGGAGATTTGGTCAGTCCCTTCTCCCCAGCACTCGGCTTTCTAGAAGACGGAAGGAAAGGGATGTCCGTGTGGTTAGGATAGATGCCTGCTGTAATTGTCTGCCGGGAACAGTTGTTTCCCCCTGCATTTTATTTATTTGTTTGTTTGTATGAGGAGCATCTGTGGAGGTCCGAGGACAGCTTGTGGGAGTCGGTGCTCTCCTCTAGCCTGTGGATTCGAACTCTGTGGTCAGGCTTGGTGGCAGGGGCCGTTACAGCTGAGCCATCTCCCTGACCCCTCCTGAAATGCCTTTTGCATTCTCCTTATATTAGTGTTTCACACACACACACACACACACACAGGGACATTATTTATGACCTAGATGTATCTGAGACCAGACAACAGCTAAGCATTTCTTCCAAATGGAAGTCTGTTTCTGTCCTTTGACAGTTGTTCTCTAGAGAACTATAAGGAACCTTATATTACATTTTGTGATTTTAGGATAAAATTGCCTCAACTCAGTAAATAATAGATAAGAAAGAAAAGAAAAGTCTGAGCTGATTAAACCCATAAAGAAATCGGAGACAGTTTCAGCTCCGAAACCTCTTAGCACCCCCAGGAGTGCAGATAACTTTATCGGGCTTATCCTTCGTGTTAAGGTCTGGTTTCAACCTTGATAAGCATACTTTTGAAATGTCCCTGCCGGTCCTCAGAATTACCTAACTGTAAGTCCTGGGAGCCTTCCAGTCCCTAATAGCATTTATGTGACCCTTCAAGGGCCTTTCCCACCTTATATCCCAAATATTTGAACTCTGAAACCCAAATGGGCTTTTACCACATTTTATGGCCAGACGAGCTTCACGGATTGCACTTAATGCAAACGTGTTCCAGATGTCCTGGGTGCCCTGATTGAAAAAGCTGTGTTATCACCCGTGGATAGGAGGGCGGAACTTCCCCAGACCTGCCCGGGACAGGGTGCCTGCCCACGCTTTTGTTCCCAGTCTCACGGTCTGTTCATTCTGGGCTATCAGCACTGCCCTCACGGCCCTCACTTTGCCTATCACACGTTCGGGAATACGTTATAAAATAGCTTTTAAAAAAGTCATCCCCCAAACGGATTTTGAAAGAAGTTATGTTTGCCAATAAAATAAAATTTGTGCTCTTGAAATGTATTGACAAAATTCTGTCAAGGGTGAACATCATTCTAAAAAAGGTTTCTTTTTTGTTGTTGTTTTGTTTTTAAATAGGCTCATTAGAGCAGCCTCAGGAGTTAATGTCCAATTTCTTCCTGCTGACTGACAAAATTTGATAATTTGCCTTCAAGTTATTTTTTAAAATCCTGTCAAGATGAGAAAAATGAGGAGCTATTTGGGTGTGTTATTTGCCAGTATACTCGCCCCAGTGAGCTTAACCACTCCAGTTTGAAAACAGGAGAATGTATTCGGACTGCCAGAAATGTCCTATATCCGTTCAAGCCCTCCACGCTCCCTCATGGCTGT
>CABHPH010154553.1:35091-51174 GCA_902168325.1 Peromyscus nudipes | reverse complement strand
AATCTCCTCTTAGCTTTTACTACAGTGTATTGTTATAATTATTCTGTTCATCTCTTACTGTGTTTAATTCCTTTTTCTTTTCCTTTTGAAACATCTTCTCACTCTAGAACTTGGTGGCAATCCTCCTGCCTCAGCCTCCTTAGTGTTGGGATTGCAGTCATGTGCCTCCAAGCCTGGCTGCACCTAATTCTTAATTGAACTTCTCATAGCTATGGATTTATAAGAAAAAAGTACCACCCATGTTTTGATATCATCCAAGGTTTCGGGCATCCACCAGAGGCTTTGAAACTCTTGCGTCTGGATGAGGGACCTGAGGTAGCTCTTTCGTCGCTTGAATATTTTGTCACTTTGGAATTAATAATTAATATTTGTTTTGTGAGCACACTGTCCATTGCCATGAATTCCTACAAATCAACTAATAAAATGCCTTCAAATATTCTCTCCACCCTCTAATGTGCTCTAATGCCATGGGCCTCAGTTTCTCAAATCTGCTTCATCAATGCCTCATCTCAAGGTCTGTTTCAGAACAATCCTGTGGAACTTCTGTGAGTCTCTTTTTGGTTTCTTTGAATTTTTGATCTCTTCTTCAATGCTGAGGATTAAACCCAGGACCTTGTGCCTGGGAGACAAGTTCTCTGCCACTGAGCTACAGCCTCAGCCCTCTTGGTTTTTCATTGTCTGTTCATTTCCTCTGACTTCCTCTTGGTTGGTTCATGCCTTTGTTTTGGTAACATGCATCCTTTGGTAGTTTTTCAAGAAATGACTCATGGCAGTTAAGGTTTTGAGTTCTTGCATGACGGGCGACGAAGGTTTTCTGCCTCCGTATTTGTGCATTTGCCTAAGGTTATAGTTCTAGGTTGAAAACAATTTTCCCGGATTTCGGCCTTTATCGCCTACTTCAAAGACTGTCATTAAATGTCTGGTGACCCTCTGTTTATTTGTATTTCAGTGAGGCTTATTCATTTTGAAGAAATTTTAACAGCTTCATAAATAATACCTTATGTTAGTGGAGATTTTCCGTGTTTAAAAAACAAAAACAGAGCCGGGCGGCGGTGGTGCATACCTTTAATCCCAGCACTCAGGACACAGAGACAAGTGGATCTCTGTGAGTTCAAGGCCAGCCTGGGCTACATAGTGAGTTCCAGGATAGGCTCCAAAGCTACACAGAGAAACCCTGTCTCGAAAAACCAAACAAAAACAAAAACACAAACAAAATAGGATTTCAACTTCCATAGTTTCTTAAAACATGTATCACAAATAAATGAGCATTTGAAAATAATTTTATTCTTTTTTTTGTTGTTTTTTGTTTTTTTGAGACAGGGTTTTCTCTGTGTAGCTTTGGAGCCTGTCCTGGAACTTGCTCTGTAGTAGACCAGGCTGGCCTTGAACTCACAGAGATCCGCCTGCCTCTGCTTCCCGAGTGCTGGGATTAAAGGCATCTGCCACCACCACTCGGCAATTTTATTCTTTAAATTATTCTCCTTTTAAGGTGAAAATAGAATTCTTTGGAAAGTTTAAGATGTGATATTGTCTTTTGTATTATTCCTTGACTGTAGAACAGACAAAAAAGTGGTGTGTGTGTATAAGTTTTGAGACAGCACCCCCTGTGCCCAGGATGGCCTTGGATTTGCTATGAGGATGACCTTGATGTCTTGATTTTCCTGCCTCTACCACACAAGTGCTGGGATGAGAAGCGCCCACCACCAGGTTGCTTGATTTTGCCCTTTACATTTAGGCCTTGAATTCATTTGAAATTTACTGTGGTGTAGGGAAAATGTTACAGATTCAACTTGTGTTTTATATATTTTTAAATAGATTGCAAGCAAGTTGACCTAATCTTGTTAATTTGTTTATTTTTCTACATTGCTGGAGGTCAAACCCAGAGCTGGGTACAGGCAAGACAAGCATGCTGCCGCTAGCCAAACCCCAGACGTGCATTGAGTTGCTACCTTTAGAATAAGAAAAAAAATCTCCCAGCAAATCTCTGTTTTGGACTCACTCTTATTTTTGGTGTTGTTGTTTTTGGAGACGGGGTTTCTCTGTGTAGTTTTGCCCCTTTCCTGGAACTCCCTCTGTAGTCCAGGCTGGCCTCGAACTCACAGAGATCCGCCTGGCTCTGCCTCCCGAGTGCTGGGATTAAAGGCTGCAACCCCCCACCCCCCAGCTGAGGACCAAACCCATTGCCTTGTGCTTGCTAGGCAAGCGCTCTACCACTGAGCTAAATCCCCAACCCGTCTGGACTCACTCCTCTGACTTATCATGTGTAAGAACCAAATTGTCTTAATTATTGTCCCCTTCTTAAATTATAATTATTACTCTCTTTTTAAAATTCCCAGGTATTTTTGATGTGTGTTTCTCATAAAAATTTTGTTAACATTTTTTTTTAGTTCCTAAAATAGTCACATTACTATTTTTATTAGAATATGTATTGGGTTAAACTTATAGGTTAGGTTTAGAAGAATGAAATCTTTATGATTTTGAGTATTTCTGTCCAAAAATATCACCCTCTCTTCAAATTACATCTTGCTTTTTGCTCACAAGTCACTTTTCAGTGTATTTATTTATATATATAAATAATCTCTGCTATCTTGTTTTGCTTTAATTATCATTGCTCTTTTCCTCCATGACAATGTCTATCTGATTACAGTTTTTACACCAGAAAACTTTAGGCTTTTTTTCCCCCAGAATGTAAATGGATGACAGATTACCTCATAGCTAGCATCATCTAAAAATACGTCTTCAACTATTACAGTCTTTATTAATTTCAGTATATAAGAGCCAGACATCCCAGAGGAAAGTGTATACTAATTATTTTACTTCTGTTAAAAACTGGTTTTCAGCTAGGGGTGGTAGGGCATACCAGCAATCCTAGCTTTTAGGAGGATCAGGAGTTCAAGGTCATCTTTGGCTATCTAGTGAGTTCAAGGCTAGCTGGGGCTTAATGAGACCCTGCTTGAAAACAAATCACAAAACAAAAACAAAAACACTGTTTTTCAACAAAATTCATGCCATTGACCCTGCACGAGCTATACTGACTTCCTGGAGGCAGAGCGCCCTAAGGATTTCTGTGGGTCTCGGCCAGTGCTTCTTGAGGTTAAGAACAGTTGGGTTTGAAAGAGGAGAGTACCAGGCTGGAGAGATGGCTCAGAAGTTAAGGGCACTGGCGAGCTTCCAGAGGTCCTGAGTTCAATTCCAAGCAACCACATGGTGGCTCCCAACCATCTATAATAAAATCTGGTGCCCCCTCTTGGCATGCAGGCAGAACACTGTATACATAATAAATAAATAAATCTTAAAAAAAAAGAAGGAAAAAGGAGAGTACCCTTTGAGATAACCTCTCTGGACGCCAATCAGGAGCAAGTATGTCAAATGGCGAGCATAAACAGTGTGTGTGTGTGTGTGTGTGTGTGTGTGTGCGCGCGCGCGTAGTTTATCCAGATGCACACACGAATCTGAGCCAAAGGGCAGCCTAGTCCAGCCCAGTCCCAGAAATAATTCATCAGCTTTATATAGCTCACTGCAGTTCTGGCCATTTGAGCTGACTGATCTTGCATCTATTTTTATAAATATCTTATTGTTTAAAATAGTTTTCTTTTCTAAAAATGTATTAGAACATTAATTTTTTTTGTCTTTTTGTTTGTTTTGTTTTGTTTTTTCGAGACAGGGTTTCTCTGTTGTAGTTTTGGTGCCTGTCCTGGATCTCGCTCTGTAGACCAGGTTGGCTTTGAACTCACAGAGATCTGCCTGGCTCTGCCTCTCAATTGCTGCGATTAGAGGTGCACACCACCACCACCCAGCTGGACATTAATATTTTAAATTATTATTTTATGTGTGTAAGTGTTTGTATGTATGTGCCTGAGGTCAGAAGAAAGTATTGGTTCCCCGAAACTGGAGCTGCAGAGGGTTGCTACCTGCCATGTGGTTGCTGGGAATTGAACTGAGTCCTCTGGAAAAGCAGCCAGTACTCTTAACCACTGAGTTATCTCTCCTGCCCTAAGAACATTTTTTTTTTTTTTTGGTTTTTCGAGACAGGGTTTCTCTGTGTAGCTTTGCGCCTTTCCTGGAACTCACTTGGTAGCCCAGGCTGACCTCGAACTCACAGAGATCCGCCTGCCTCTGCCTCCCGAGTGCTGGGATTAAAGGCGTGCGCCACCAACGCCCGGCCAAGAACATTTTTTATTATAAAATATATCACACACACAGACATACTTTAACAAATAGCTATATAAAGCATACACCCCTTGCTGCTACTATTTCAGCAGAGGAGAGACCATTGCTAGTAGTCTAGAAGTTACCTCCTTAGTTTATCCAATAGGAGTTGGTGAGGATGTAAACAATGTAGGTGTTTGTAGAAGAATTGACTTTCTGAGTTGGGTATACGCACGCCTTTAATCCCAGCACTGGTGAGGCAGAGGCAAGCTGATCTCTGTGAGTTCAAGGCCAGCCTGATCTACATAGTGAGTTCAAGGACAGCTGGAGCTGCTACATAGTAAGACCCTGTGTTTAAAAAAAAAAAAGAAAAAAAAAAAGAAAAAAGGAATTGACTCTGCTGGCCTGTCTTAAAGTCAGAAAATGTAGCCATATGAGGTCTATGTTCCTATATAGGGACAACTGTGGTTCTAGCCCTTTAGATGGAGCATGTCTTCTAGTTTTAGATATAAACAATGCCATTTATCATGGCATTGGAATTACACATTCCTTGGAGAGAACTGAATTTCTGAGTTTTGCTTTATAATGAGTTAGTAATGGGTAGGACGTTGGAAAGTGAGGCCGTGGGAAGGCATGCACGCAGTCCTTGGTCCGTGGGTAGGTGTGGTAGTGCTCTTCCTGTGTGCCGTCCTCCTGTGTGCCGTCCTCCTGTGTCCTCCCGTGTGCCGTCCTCCTGTGTCCTCCCGTGTGCCATCCCGTATGCCGTCCTCCCGTGTGCCGTCCTCCTGTCTGATGTCTTCCTGTGTGCTGTTCTTCCTGGGCTGTTCCTTTTCCCGGGGTGGTCCTCTTCCTGGGGTGGTCCTCTTCCTTGGATGCTCTGTCCTCAGACAGGAGCTCCAAGTTGCGATGATTCCTCTGTCTGTGGACACCTTGGGTTGCGGTACCTGTGGGACAAGCTGGGGAGAGATGTCTTTGGGCAGCTGGACACATAGAGCTCAGCTGGGTAGATTTGGGAATTGATCGGCTTTCAGAGGCAACTGAAGCCGTGAGAGTGGGTTAGTTCAACCTGGAGGAATTACTGGAGATGAAGAACCTTCCAGTTCCCCATTTAAGGGGACTAGAGAGGTAGCGGATTCCTTACTGTGCCCCAGTGAAATGAGCCTCAAGACTGTAGAGGACAATTGTAAGTGAAGAGATCACAGGGGAGAATTGTGGGGAAGAGTGGATCTGAGGAAAAGGGAGTATTCAGAAAGTGGGGGATTCACCATTGTGTTAAAACCAGCAGAGAGGGGATGGAGAAATGGTTTAGTGGTAAAGAGCACTGGCCGCTGTTCCAGAGAAACCTGGGTTCAGTTCCCAGCACCCACATGGAGTCTCACAACTATCTGTAACTACAGTTCTAGGAGATCCAATGCTCCCTTCTGGCTTTCCAGAGGTGGTACGTAGATGTACATGTAGGCAAAATAGCCGAATACACAAGATAAGATAAAAGTGTATTTGTAGAAGTCTACACAAAGGTTGGGGACGATAAGATCGAGAAGCTACAAAGTCTCCTTTGGTGTAGCTGTGGGAATTCTTGGTGAGTTCTCTAAGAGGTGTGGGTGGAATGGAGAGGAAGGGCTGGGAGTGGGGTGCCTACCCTTGGGATGAGGGTAAAGGGGCGGCGGTGCACGCCTTTAATCCCAGCACTTGGGAGGCAGAGGCAGGCGGATTTCTGTGAGTTCGAGGCCAGCCTGGGCTACAGAGCGAGATCCAGGACAGGCTCTAAAGCTACACAGAGAAACCCTGTCTCAGAAAAAAAAAAAAAAAGAAAAGTGGGCAGAGGATGGTACCTGGAGGACAGTAGGAATCAAGGGAGGGTTGTTTTTAGTATATTCTCTTTTGAAAGGACAGAGTTTGGCCATATTCCAGTGGTGGGAAGGAAGTAGAATGTTGAGGGAGCAGTGGGCATAGCCGAGTGTAGCTCCTGAGGGAGGACAGAGCCCCAGGGAGCTTCAGTATGAAGGAGAAGGAATTCCAGTCATAAATGTGCAGGGAGCCTCATCGTGGGACAGGTCAGTTCACACATTCTACTGCAGGAAGCAGATGGAGTTCTCGCCTGATGGCTTTCCCCTGGGAGAGACCAGCTTGGAGAAGAGTGGGATTTCAGATAGTGCCTTGAAGACAGATAATTGTTAAAGATTTCTCCCCAGTCTGTAGGCTGCAGCTTTGCTCAGATGATGGTGTCTTTTTCTGTATGGAAACTGTATCTTCATAAGGTCCCAGTTATTAATCAATGCCTTTGCTGTTAGCATACTGTTCAGAAAGGCCTTTCTTGACCTCAAGCCTATTCCCCTGTTCTGCCAGATTCAGGGCATCTGATCTTATGATGAGGTTTGTGATCCATTTGGAGTTGAGTTTTGTGCAGGATGGTAGACACGGATCTGTTTTCATTCTTCTCCATTCAGCAAAAAAATTCAGCCAAAAAAAAAAAAATGCTTTTTTTTTTTCTCCAGCGTGTATTTTTTTTTCTTTTTAAAAATCAGCTAACAGGCTGAAGAGATGGCTCAGGGGTTAAGAGCACTGACTCTTCTTCCAGAGGACCCAAGTTCAATTCCCAGCACCCACATGGCAGCTCACACCTGTCATTAACTCCAGTTTCAGGGGACCCTGACACCCATGGCAAAAATCAGCTATCAGCCAGGCATGGTGGCAACACTCCTTTAGTCCCAGCACCCAGGAGGTAGAGGCTGGTGGATCTATGAGTTCGAGGCCAGCCTAATCTACATAATGAGTTCCAGGACAGCCAGGGCTACACAGAAACCCTCTATCAAAAAACAAACAAATGAACAAATACGCTATCTGTAGGTGTCTGGAGTGATGGCTTCAATTTTATTCCATCGATCGAAATGTCTGTTTCCATGCCCATACCACAGTGTTTTTTGTTACTATCCTTTGTAATACAACTTGAAATCTGGATGAAGAGAGTAAAAGAGCACTCTGGGAAAGACACGGGCTGTAGCCTGGACAGCCCTGGCAGGCCTCAGGGGAGGATTCAGAGTGAGGCTGGACTAATCTGTGGTTTTCATCAGCGTTGCTCAGCTGCGTTCACATGACTGAGCCTGGAGGATAATAGATTTCACTCCCCACCCCTGCCTGGAACTTGAAATGTCTATAGGCCAGGCTAGTCTCAAACTTGCAGTCAATATGCCTGCCTTTGCCTCCCGAGTGCTGGGCTTAAAGGCGTGCGCTAACATGGCTGGCTCGCGTTGGAGTTTTTGTGAGATATTAGACTAAAGACAAAGAGTGAAGATTGCTAAGAGAGTGGCTGAGATGAGGGGCTGGGACGAGGGCTGTTAGCTCAGTGGAGTTAGCATGGACCAGACCCTGGAAAGTGGCTTCCATTCCCAGCGTAGAGAACAAAGAAAAAACACAAAGAAAGGCCAGCAGGGTCAGCAGAGGGAGTGAACAGGAAGGAAGTAAAAATCACCACCTGAAGGGTTTCGTGAGGTCAGAGAGCCGGTGGTTTGGATAAACTTGAAACAAGCGCTGGTGAGGCAGAGAGGAAGCTGGACGCAGCCTCCAGAGGAGCTGTGGAGGATCCTTGGGTGTGTCAGAGGAATGGCTGACTGAATGGAAAGGGGATCTCGGCAGATTGGAGGCAAAGGACACTCGGGACTCTCATGCTTTGGGATGTCATTAATAAGTGAAATTAATTTTTATATTCAGCACAGCATTCCCTCTAACACAACATAAAATTATAAATAGGGTATTTTCTATTTTTTCTCTAGAAATTTTTTTCTCTAGAGAAGGTCTTCTCTAACTTATACCCCTGTGCCCTCTTTTTCCTGCTTTCTGAGAGGTTTCTGTTCATTTTACTTTTTCCTTGTTTGGATTTTTGAGTTCTTTTGCCATCATTTTGAACTTTGTGAGTTCCAAGGGTGAAAACCTAAACAAGCAAGCAAGCAGCCAGAAGAGAGCCAAAGGTCTGCTTGGCATACACATGAAAAATAACAAAACTGTCACGCAATGAAAGAGAACTCATAAGAGAGAACAGGACACGAGCGTCACTCTGGCACCTGGACATGGTGGTGTGTGCCCCTAATCCCAGCACTTAGGGGACGGAGGCAGGAATATCAGGAGTTCAAGGTCATCCTCAGTGAGTTCAAGGCCAGCCTGGGTAGCAAAATACCAAAGCAAGTGAACAAGAGCCCTTGCAAATTAGAAAAAGAATAGAAAAGCGCGGGTACATTGTATTCACATTGTAGGAAAGGAATTGGAAACTGATTGGAAACTCTGGGGGGTGGGTGGGGTGGGTGGGGTTCATCAGCAGTGACTGTTGTTGGGGTCAACAGGGCAGCTCTTGAGAAGTATTCCCAAAGTCATCATTCTTAGACATTTCCTCCCAGGCCAGTCAGAGACCTCAGAAAAAAATCTTCCAAACGGGTTCCTTTCTTGGTGTACCTCGCGTCCTCAAATACATCTTGACACTTGGGACCTCCGGTCTACTGGCCATAGTGTGGATTTCTCAGGAAGCGAGAAGGCTAGGGTCAGTTCTGAGTTTGTGGATGGCCGTGTATACCCCGCTCACTCTCTGGCTACTACTCTTCATGGCCTTGAGTCCCCAGTCAAGGTCGTCTTCTGCTTGTCCCTGTACCTCAACAGACAGGGAAGGCTCCTGTTCTACAGAGTCAGGGAAGGACACAGGGAAGCTTCTTCTTGAATTTAACACTGGCCTTCCTGTTTGAGCCTCACTTTCAAAGCCCCTTCTAGAAGTTTCCTTGAAGCCACAGTCCCTGGGGCTTTTAGAGAGCTAGGTAGTTTCCAGCTGTTGTTATGGCCCACTTAGAATTCCCCTTCTGCTCCAAACCCAGGTCATCTACTGTTCAACTTCCAGGACTACTTGTTGTCACCTTGTACCTGTGTGGGCGTTTGCCCCAGACGCCCAGAAATCCCCGCTGCTGCTGTTCTCATGGTTTGGGGAAGCAGCGACAGTTGTGCCTTGTCTGCCTGTCACCTGGAAGGCCTACTTGGTTTCTGTCAGATGGTCCCTCTGTGTTCCCACACCCCTCCTGGCGCCGTTCTCAGCTGCGCTGCTTTCTCTCCCAGGTCGCTCCTGGTTCTCTTCGTGGAGATTGACTACTGGGAGCGCCTGCTGTTTGAGACGCCCCACTATGTGATGAACGTGGCTGAACGCGCCGAGGACCTGCGCATTCTCCGGGAGAACCTGCTCCTTGTTGCTCGAGACTACAATAGGTGGGCTGTGGTCCTCGTCACAGCCTGGTGTTTACTGTAGCTGCCTGAGGACATGGTCTGTTCCTCAAGGTTCCCATCCATCATGTTTTTTTCCGTCCTGAAACACACTTTCCAGTTTCCCACTCTTACGGCCCTGCCGTTAGTTCTATCCCTTAATGGGAGACAGCCAAAGTAACCAGGGCACTCAAAACGGGGTGACATTAGGATCATGGGCATGGAATAGTATCAGAGTCACTGAAGCAAGGCCATGCGTCCCCCATCTAGTCCCATCCCCCAGCCTTTGACCTGCTGGAACCCATCTCTGTCCAAGTATCATGGGTTGGATGGCTTAGAAATAACCAAACTCATTGCCCACAGTTCTGGAAGCTTGGGAGGTTCACAGTCAAGGGAGGGGCATGGCCAGCATCAGGTGAGGTCCTCTAGCTCCTGGTTTCTAAATGGCCACCTGACAGGCTTCCGTGTAGAATGAGATGGGAGCTCTATTTGGTCTCCTCTTCAAGACACCAATCCCATCCATGTTCTAACCAGCCCCCAAGGCCTAGTATACCACAGCAGAAGGGAAGAAGGTTTTAACAGACAGATTTCGGGAAGACACAGTCTTACAGACCTTTCTCACCTCAGTGGCAGTCCAAGGGGATGGAACATTTGTTCTGTTTGAATGTCTAGAAAGGATACATTCAGTGTGGTGACCGTTAGCTGCATGTAGCTACTTCCATTTAAATTACTTCATTAAAAAATTACCCCGGGCATAGGCCACATTTCAAGCTACATAGAGCTAGTGTTGGGTAGCACATCTTACATTTTATTTATTTATTTAGTGTCCGTGGGTGTTTTCTCTGTGTACCACATACAGGCCCGCATACAGGCCCGGTGCTTGAGGAGGCCAGAAGAGGGTGTTCGGTCCCTTAGGACTAGAGTTACAAATGGTTACAAACCATCATGTAGGGGCAGGGAATTGAACCAGAGTCCTAAGTAAAAGCAAGTGCTCTTAACTGCTGAGCCCTCTCTCCAGCCTTGGTGTGCATGTTAGAGATCAGAGGTCAACCTGTGGGAGTCAGTTCTCTCCTTCCACTATGTGGGTCCCAGGAATTGAATTCAGATCTTCAGATTCAGTGGCAAGTGTCTCTAACCACTGAGCCGTCTCGCCAGCCCCTGGCCAGCACACTGTGTGTAACATTTGCATGATCACAGCTTCTTTCGGGAGCCCTAGGCTAGAATGCAAGTTTCATAGACTGCCAAGTTTCCTGGCAGGAGGAGAGGCCCTCACAGTTTTCTCTACCAGCTACCAATCTTCTCTCATCCACAGGATTATTGCCATGCTGTCCCCAGATGAGCAGGCCTTGTTCAAAGAGCGGATCCGATTCCTGGATAAGAAGATCCACCCAGGACTGAAGAAGCTGCACTGGGCTCTTAAAGGGGCCAGTGCCTTCTTCATCACGGAGTGCCGCATACACGCCAGCAAGGTAGGCCGCGGCCACCAGACTCTGAAGGTCGGAAAGGCTGATGGAAGGCGCTATAAAATAAAATAAATATAAATAAATTAAATATGCTGGGAGGACTCCCTCCCCCCTAAAATTTGGTGCTGAGAATTGATCCCGAGGTCTTATGCATGGTTAGGCAAGTATTTCCCCACTGAAGGGAAGGATTTTTTTTTTAATGTCAGAAATTCTGTCAGGAGGCTAAGTGGGAGAGGAGAATCAGGTCCAGAGGGCCCTAACCCAACCCTCACGGGAAGGAATATACAAGGTGTCTGCACAGTTGGAGGGAATATATGTCATAGGAGGTGCTACCTGTGAACTGTTCGTGGGTCTGATTCCAGGTGCAGACGATTGTGAATGACTTCAAGGCGTCCACTCTGACCATCGGCTGGAAGGCCCAGGAGATGTCAGAGATGCTGCTGGTGCGCATCACGGGCAAACGGGTGTACAGAGACCTGGAGTTTGAGGAGGCCCAGAGAGAGCACCGGATGACCGTACAGCAGAAGCTGGTGAACCTGCACCAGGATGTGGTGAACATCATGACCAACTCCTACGAAGTGTTCAAGAATGATGGCCCTGATGTAGGCATCCTGCGACTAGGGTTGTGGTAGGGAAGCCCACATACCCTCCTACCTCACTACTACCCTCCTGTCCCATTCGCCAATGTGTGTTTCTCAAATGTCCTACCCTGGTCCCAAATGTAGCTCGCTTTCAGTGTTTGAAGTCTCCTCTTGCATTGTTCAGGATCTTGCCTCTGTTTCTTTAAAGATTTGATTTTATATTTGTGAGTGTTTTTGCCCACATGTATGTGCACCACATGTATGTACCCACTGCACTCGGTGGCCAGAGGAGGGTGTCATGTCATGAGCTGCCATGTGGGTGTTGGGAACTGAACCCGGGTCCTCTGTAAGAGCAGCCAGTGCTCTTAACAGCTGAGCTGTCTCCCACCCCCAGAGCCCTGCGTTTCTGTAGCCATCTTGCTTATCTCCCATCAGCTGGTACCCATGTTCCCAGTCCTGAGCAGGTCTCTCTAGAAGAACCCCACCCCCACCCCCACAGATTCAGCAGCAGTGGTTACTCTACACAATACGGTTGGATCGCATGATGGAGGATGCCCTGCGTATGAATGTGAAGTGGTCACTGCTGGAACTTTCCAAGGCCATCAGTGGGGACGGGAAGACGACTCCAAACCCACTTTTCCGAGTCCTTGTCATTTTACAGAGCGATGTGCAGGGGGCCGTGGCACAGGTAAGGGCCGCTGAGCCGCCAACACCTCAAAACCATCCCACCTTAGTCCTCAGCTTCTTCCAATTCTTCTTGAAAATTTAAAAATTTAAAACATTAAGTTATAATCACATCATTTCCCCACTTCTCTTGCCTCCTTCCTACACCTTCCATGTCCCCCGACCTTGCTCCCTCTCAAATTCATGACCCCCTTTTCTCCATATATAAATATAACCTGCCGATTCTGGTTAGTGTTGCTTGTATGTGTATGATTTCAGGGATGAGCATGTGGTGTTGGGTAACAAAGCAGGGACCCCTTCTTGGGGAAGACTAGTCCCCCACTCTCAGCATTCCTTAGTGGGCTGCAGTTAAAGTTTGTTTTCTAGGGTTAGACCCCATGAGATTTCACTCTTCCGCCTTAGCACGGCTGTCGGTGGTGTCCTTGTCCAGGTCTTGCTTAGGCAGCCATATTGCTGAGCAATCATGGGTGAAGCTTCCCTGCCATTTCTAGGAGACAGTCTCCCAGCAGACTTCCTGGTCCTTGGGGCCCTTACAGTCTTCCTGCCTACCCCCCTCCCACCCCCACCCCCACCCCCCACCCCCCGGCTTCTGTGATGTTCCCTAACTCTCAGGTGTGGGAGTTGGGTGGCAGATGTTTCTTTTCAGGCTTGGCACACCACAGCCAATTGTTATTTTCTCCCAATTCTTTTTTTTTTTTTTAAACGTATGGGTGTTTTGCCTGCATGTATGTCTGTGTACCACATGTGTGCCTGATGTCTGCAGAAGCCAGAAGAGGGTAATGAATCCCTTAGAATTGGAGTGCTAGGTATTTATTGAATCAGGTCCTCTGGAAGAGCAGCCAGTGCTCTTAACTGCTGAACCATCTCTGCAGCCCCCTCTCTCTGCTCTTAAACGTCATCCTGGGCCTTGACTGTCTTCTGGGCCTCCAGGCCCAGCTCTGAGGTGTTCAGCCTTAGAGGCTTCGAGGCCTGTGTCTCTCCACGGGTGCCCTAAGCTCCTCCGCGCTTCCCCGCAGGTGGAGTTCTCCCCCACTCTGCAGACTCTGGCAAGTGTGGTCAATGACATTGCCAGTCACCTCTTCTCCACCATCTCCATCTTCCGCCGCCTCCCGGATATCCTCATCAAACGCAAGATAAATCGAGAACCCATCCATGTGATTGTGGGTGAGCGGGCTGTGGGATGGGCACACAGTGGGCGCTTAGACCGGGCAGAGTTAGGAGGCGAGATGAGGGCATTTCATCTACATGGGCCAGTCATCTCTGTGGCTGATGGGAAACCACGCCAAAGAGCCAAACTGGGGAAGGAGCTTGCGATTAGGTGACTGATTGCTGTGGGTTTGAAAACTGGGCCGGAAGAGGAGCAAGGATAAATTTGAGACTCGTGTTGGACTGGAAGAGGCCTTGATTCCTGGGGGGGGGGGGGGGGGGGGGGGGGAGGGGGGATTGACAGAGTGGAGAGCCCAGGGCAGTGCCGGGGCCAGGCTGGAGTTGGGACTGGTGTGCATATCAGTGAGAAGCATCTTTTTCCACCCTTTGAAGAGCGAGATGAGGACATCAAGAAGATCCAGTCCCAGATCAGCGGTGGAATGACTAACAACGCAAGCCTGCTGCAGAATTACCTCAAGACCTGGGACATGTATCGGGAGATCTGGGAGATCAACAAGGACTCCTTTATTCGTCGCTACCAGCGCCTCAACCCCCCTGTCTCTTCCTTTGATGCTGACATTGCCCGGTGAGTGGGCTTGGGTGCGATAGGTCTGGGTGCTGTGTGCCCCGAGCTGCAGAAGAAGAGCGCTGGACCTTGCCTTCCTGAGGGCAGAGATCCAGAGAGAGGCTGGGCAAGGTCTAGGGAAAAGCAGATGTCTAGAGGAGCACAGCAGGGTTGGTTGGGAAGGAGGAGGCTAGAGATTGCAAAGGTAGAGGAGCTGGTGTCCCGGCTCATTCCATAATCCCAGCCCATGGGAGCTGCAACAGGAGCAGCGTAGTGTGCGGCTTGAGATACATAGCAAGACCATGCCTTAAAAAAAGGGAAATGGGGGGGCAGAGGGGGGGACGGGGAGGAAGACAGGAGGCAGGAGTGGGGGGCAGAGAGGGGAAGCCTTTTTGCTCTAACAACCCCTTAAGGTGACAGGTTGGAGCTAAACGAAAGAGGATTCTTAAGTCCTGACTGTGAAGTAACTGCCATCTTTTCATGGTCCCCTGGCCATGGCCATTCATTTGTTCAGTACAATTCTCCTACGGGCCATGAAGACTTTTTAAAAGAAAGAAAAGAAATCTACGGGTCTTTCTCCTCAGGGGCGATAGTGTAGTAAGGAAGACAAATGTGTGGCCGAGAGAGTGGGACCCTTGGCACGTTAGGAAGGCCCGGGCCCAGCTCTAACACTGACTGGCTGTGCACTCTCGGGCAGGGTTTCATATTCCCCAGGCCTCAGTTTCCTATGCCATAGATATTATGTAACCTATAGCAGGATGCTGTGAGGTTAGTCAGTGTATATGTATATGAGTATCCATACATACGTGTATGATGTAAACTCTGGAAGCTTGGAAGGCACTGTGGGCTGTGACCGTACCAGCCCCATGCATTTGTACTATGACGAGTATGTGTACAAGCTGCGGGGGGGCCTGTCGATGTCCGTTACTATAAAAAATACTCGAGGAAAACCAACCTCTTCAGAAAGGAGTTTTGTTTTGGTTCACAGTTGGGGGAAATTTTAGCCCATGGCCAGTGGACACCACTGCTTTGGGCTTGTAGATGTACACGATAGTGGATGCAAGGCCATAAACCTCATGGCGAAGAATAAAGGAGAGACAGAGCTGGGGGGGCGTGGGACCCTCCAAGGCATAAGCCCAGTGATGGGAAGACTCTCTCCTTGGTTCACCGATTTCCACCAACTCATGGTAGTGCCAGGCTGCAGACTGGAACTTACCACACAGACCTCTGAGGAATTTTGAAATCCATAGTAAAGCGGAACGAGAGGATTTCTGGCCAGAGGTACCAGGAAAGGCTTTGTGAATACGGTACCTGCAGGGGCTGTGTGTCCTAAGAGGGGTAGGCTTTCATCGGGCAGAGATGGGGGCACGGGAGGAAACAGCAGGGACTGAGTACAGGTGGGAGCCCATTAGTGTGACCCCACAAAGCGAACAGGCCAAGGCATGGACACAGGACCGGAGGCAGACAGAGGGGCTTCCATGCAGCAGCCTGTCCCCTGATGCTGTCCTATGGCCACCACTACGTTATGGGTGAGAAAACAAAGGCTCAGGATAGTCCCAGTCCTGGAAGAAAAGCATGCAGGGTCGGTCCATCTGTACGTAGTTCCAGCTACAGGAGGCTGAGGCAGGAGAACCACTTGTGTTGAGGGGTTTGAGGCCAGCCTGGTAAAACGTAAAAACCCTATCTCCTAAACCAAACTGCTAGAGGCAGCTGAACTAGAAGCCATGTGGTGTGAGCCCAGCCCCAACCTGGGCTACTCCAAGGCTGTGGGACCCTGGGGAAAGGTCGTGACTGCTGATTGGTGCTGTCCAGTACTTGGGAAGTTGACATGACCACAGCAGTCTGCCAGGAATGGGTTGGCCTGGGTGATACCTGGCACTAGAACTGTCTAGAAGTGTAGGTTTGGGTGGAAGGAATTGAGAGAGTAAGGGTTGGGGAGGTGGTGTTGGGGTCATCTGTGAAGGAGTAAAACCCTCTGAGCAGACCTGGGGCTCTTTCAGCTACACGGAGGTGGCCAATAATGTGCAGAAGGAGGAGACGGTCCTCAACATTCAGTTCGTTATGCTGGACTGTTCACACCTCAAGTTCTCACTGGTGCAGCATTGCAATGAGTGGCAGAATAAGTTTACAACCCTGCTCAAGGAGATGGCCGCCGGGCGCCTGATGGATCTGCACACCTATCTGAAGGACAATGCTGAGAAGTAAGGCTGGGCTTGGGCACGTGTGTGTGCACGTGTGTGTGCACGTGTGTGTGCACGTGTGTGTG
>CABHPH010154553.1:10181-35081 GCA_902168325.1 Peromyscus nudipes | reverse complement strand
ACGTGTGTGTGCACGTGTGTGTGCACGTGTGTGTGCACGTGTGTGTGTGTGTGTGTGTGTGTGTGTGTGCATGTGAGTGTGTCTAGGGATGTGCTTTCCACCACCAATACTCTCTTGCTGCTCTTTAGAATCAGCCGCCCTCCCCAAACACTGGAGGAACTAGGAGCCAGTTTGCAGCTCATGGACACCCTGCAGCATGACTTACCCAACCTGGAGACTCAGATCCCTCCCATTCACGAGCAGTTTACCATTCTGGAGAAGTATGAGGTGCCGGTTCCAGACAGTGTAAGTTCCCACAGTGTTTGGTCTACCCAAGTCAAGTGCGTGTCAGTGGCAACATGGAGGACCTTGTGCCATCAGGGGCCATGCAGAGAAGTGAGGGAGATTCAGAACTCCAGAGGACCAAGGCCAACTCAAACAATACACGGACTCTGTTTAGGAACTCTGATCTGGAGGGGCAGAAGAAGGCTGCTAACTGATGGAGAGCTGGGGGGGTGGCTCACTGGAAGAGTGTTGCCTGGCATTTGACAGCCTGGGTGCCTCCTGCCTGTGAGTCACTCTGTCCTCCGTCCTTCCCAGGTCCTGGAGATGCTAGAGAGTCTCAATGGGGAGTGGGTCTCCTTCCAACAAATACTGCTGGACAGTGAGCAGATGCTGAAGAGACACAAAGAGAAATTCAAGACAGGCCTCATCCACTCGGCTGATGACTTTAAGAAGAAGGCACACAACCTTCTAGAAGATTTTGAGGCCAAAGGTATTCCTTGCCCACCTCTCTTCCTCCTTTAGTCTTGGTTTTGTGACTCAGGGTTCAAAATGTCCTGGGGAGGTGAAAATAGATGGGTGTGTGTGTGGCACCGGGAGGTTTGGGGCGGGGAGAAGGGGGTGGGCATATCAGGAAAGGGAAGGAACTTTGAGGGAACAGAATGAGTTCACCTGGAGCCACGGGTTTCCGGTTGGAAGGCCTGGGCCAGCAACCTCTCCAGTGTCAGATGCCAAAGTCGAGTTTGGTGATTTTTGCTAAGACGGCCTGTCATTCTCCCCCTTCTCCTTCCCTTTCCTCTCTCACGCGAGGGCTGCAGTGGGATCTGCCCACTCCGCTGAGAGAGCCACAGACTGGCCTTTCAGGAGGCCATGGACCCGAGAGCCTGCCTTGACTTCCCACAGGGCCATTCACCAGCGTCGTGGGCCACACGGCTGCACTGGATCAGATCGCACAGGTGCGCGCCATGCTGATGGCCATGCGGGAAGAAGAAAACAACCTCCGCTCCAACCTGGGCATCTTCAAGATCGAGCAGCCTGTCTCCAAGGACCTCCAGAACCTGGAGAAGGTGCTGTGATGAGCTGGGCCCCGTGGAAACCAGGGATAAGAGGCAGGGTCAAGACAAGGTTCTGAGGGCCTGGGAATGGCTGGGACCAGGCAGAGGAGTTCATGAGCAGATTTGTGGGGTTTTTTGTTTGTTTGTTTGTTGGCTTTTTTTTTTTTTAAACTGAGGTAAAATTTCACACATTAGGCCAACCATTTAAGACAATGTGGTGGCATTTAGGTCATTCCCGGTGCTGCATAGCTGTCACCTCTGTCTCCCATTTCAAAACCTTTCCACAGGGTCACTGAGATGGCCCAGCGGGTACAGCACTTGCCTCCTAAGCCTAAGTATAAAGGTGGAGGGCAAGAGTGACTTCCTACAGCTGTGGTCCCACCTCCGCTTCTGCACAGTGGCGCTCTCTCTCTCTCTCTCTCTCTCTCTCTCTCTCTCTCTCACACACACACACACACACACACACATACACACACACACACATACACATCATGAGAGATGGCTCAGTGGTTAAGAGTGTTGGTTGAGAGTTATATTGCTGTGAAGAGGCACGATGACCAGGGCGACTCTTATAAAAAAAAGCATTTGACTGAGGGCTGGCTTACAGTTCAGAGGGTCAGTCCATTATCCTCATGGTGGGGACCATGGCAGCATGCAGACAGACATGGTGCTGGAGAAGGAGCCGAGAGTTCTACATCCACATTCACAGACGTCAGGAAAAGAGGAAGCCACTGGGCCTGGCTTGGGCTTTGGAAATCTCAAAGCCCACTCCCACTGACACACTTCCTTCAACAAGTCCACACTTCCTAATCCTTCCCAAGTAGTACCACTCCCAGATGACTAAGCATTCAAATACATGAGCCTGTGGGGGCCATTCTTATTCAAGCACCTCAGCAGCTCTCCCAGAGGGCCTGGGTTTGATTCCCAGTACCCACTTGGAGACTCACATAGTCTGTAATCCCAGTTCCAGGGGACCCAATGTCCTCTTCTGGACCCTATGACACTACATGCACATGGTGCATGGACATACATGCAGACAAGACATCTATACTCATAACGTAAAAAATAAATCTTTAGAAAAAAGATATTCTAAGAATGATTAAAAACCCCAAACAAATCGATTTCATTACCACGAGAGGAAATCATGTTCCTATCAGCAGACACCCTCCACCCTCTCTCCTCTAGCCCGTGCCAACTGTTAACCTGTTGCCTCTGTGTATAGATTTGCCCGTCCTGGATAGTTCCGACCAGTGGGAGCGCGGGGTCCTTTGTCTCTGATTTCTTTCATTCACATAGTGTTTCCACAGCTCATGTATGTTATAGCGTGTATCAGTATTCCATACTTTTTTTTTTTCTCGAGACAGGGTTTCTCTGTGTAGTTTTGGTGCCTGTCCTGGATCTCGCTCTGTAGACCAGGCTGGCCTCGAACTCACAGAGATCCGCCTGGCTCTGCCTCCCGAGTGCGCCACCACCGCCCAGCTCCATTCCTTTTTATGGCTCACTAATATTCCATTGTTCGTTCATCCATCCACCAGCTGATAGGTATGTGGGGTCATTTCTGCTCTTTCCCTGTAGTGAGTAGGGTTTCTATACACGTGCGTGTGCTCGAGTTTGTTCGCACACCTGTTCCTGATTGTTGTGGGTGTAAGCCTAGCAGTACAATCGCCAGACCCTATGACAACGCTCTGGGTTTTTGAGGCACAGCCAAGCAGTTTTCTGCAGCAGCCGTGCTGTTTAGCGTTCCTGCTAGCAAATGGATGAGCACTCCTACTTTTTCTGGGTATCCTTGCGCGTTTCCCTTTACAGTGTTGCTGCTGTTGTTCTAGCCACAGCGGGTGTGAAGTGGGATCACACTGGGGTTCTCATTTGCATTTTCCTAAGACTCAGTGTTGAGGAGCTTCTCACACGCTTAGCATTTGACAAGCCCTCAGGCAAGAGAGTGGAGGGAGAATGTGAACCCAGAGGCAGCACCATCATCAGATGGACAAGTGAAGGACCTGAATGGGCTGTCAGGAGGGCTGCCATGCCGACGGCTCCTGTCTGTCTTCCTGCTCCCGACAGGAGCTTGATGCACTCCAGCAAGTGTGGGAGATCACCCGGGACTGGGAGGAGAGCTGGAACCAGTGGAAGACGGGTTGCTTCCTGACGCTGCAGACCGAGGCCATGGAGTCCATGGCCCATGGGCTGTATCGCCGTCTCACAAGACTAGCCAAAGAGTATAAGGTACGTGGGACAGGCTGGGAGGCAAGATGGCCTTGCCCCAGCTGAGGAAATGGGCGGGCTCCAGTGCCATGGGTCTTCTGATGTTTCCATTTAAAAAAAAAAAAAAAAAAAAAAAAGATTTATTTATTGTGTATAGTGTTCTGCCTGCTTGTGTGCCTGCAGTCCAGAAGAGGGTGCCAGATCACGTGATAAATGATTGTGAGCCACCATGTGGTTGCTGGGAATTGAACTCAGGACCTCTGGAAGAGCAGTCAGTACTCTTAACCACTGAGCCATCTCTCCAGCCCTATTTATTTATTTAAAGATTTATTCATTTGATGTTTCCCATTTTTGCTCAGGACCGAAACTGGGATATTATTGACACCACTCGCTCCAAAATAGAGCAGTTCAAGAGGACCATGCCCCTCATCTCAGACCTGCGAAACCCAGCCCTCAGAGAGAGGTGAGGCTGCTCTGCCCAGCTCTGCCCTCTCTAGTCTCCTTTCAATTTGCCCAAGTAATTCATTTTTCCTCATTTTTTTTCTTTTCTGCATGTGTATGCATGTGTGTAGTATGTATGCTTCCTTACCTGGGCATGCATACCCATGTGTTGAAGTTATCATTTTATGTCCTTTTTGATCACTTTCCACTTTATTTAATGAGGCAGAATCCAAACCCAGAGCTTCCCAATTCTAGCTGGTCTAGTTAGCCAGCCTTCCTTAAGTGTCCCCTGTCCCTGCCTCCTAAGGGCTAAGATTATGGGCAACTGCCCTACCTGCCCAGCCTGTTCTTGGGTTCTGTGGATCCGAACCCTAGTCCTCACTCTTGCGCATCAAGCACGTTTATCCACTGTGTCATCTCCCTGGCCCCAGTTTGTTTCACTCCTAGGGAGTGACCCCGGGGCTTGTGAACGTTGGCACTGTATTGCTAAGCCATAGCACTAGCCCAAATTGACCTAAAACTAATTAATTACACTTATTTATTATTTATCGTGTGTGTGTGTGTGCGCGTGTGTGTGTGTGTGTGTGTGTGTGTGTGTGTGTGTGTGCGCGCGCGCGCGTGCGAGCGCCACAGCTCTAGTGTGGCGGTCAGAGGACAACTTGTAGGAGTTGGTTCTCTCTCCACTATATGGGCCCTGCCTGGGGATCAAGCTCAGACTGTCAGGCTTCGTAGCAAGTGCCTTTCCCTGCTGACCCATCTCACTGGCTCCAAATTTGTTTTTTAATTGACAAAAAGGCATGTAGTCATAATGTACAGAATTACATTATAATGATGTCTTGAAGGCCGTATACACTGTGGGAGAGCTACAGACGTGATTAGCATATGTAACCACCTCACACACTTGTTTCTTTTACTTTCGTGGAAAGAATATTTGAGATTTACTTTTGGGGTGTGTGTGTTCATCTGTGTGTGGAGGGGGGTGTGTGTCTGTGTATATGTGTGTGAAGGCTTCCTTCTCCCTCATCCCCCAGTACTGGAGTTACAGGCACACTTGGTCATGGCTAGCCTTTTATAGCCATGCTGGGATCTGAACTCAGGGCCTCATGCTTGCGCAGAATTGCTTTTATCCAGGGAGCTATCTCTCCAAACATTAAAGTTTATTCTTAGGCTGGATGTGGAGGTACAACCCAGCTCCAACATGTCCCCTTTTTATTTAGAAACAGTTATAGATGTAAGAACCTACCTAGGTCAGAGGCTGGAGAGATGCCTCAGCAATTAAGAGCACTTGGACCCGGGTTCAATTCCCAGCACTTACATGGCAGTTTAGAACCATTTGTAATTACAGTTCCAGAGGATCCAATACCCTCTTCTGACCCCCTCGGTCACCAAGCATCGGCAAAACACTCACACATAAAATAAAATGAATAAATCTATTAAAAGAAAAAAGGGCCGGGTGGTGGTGGCACATGCCTTTAATCCCAGCACTCAGGAGGCAGAGCCAGGCGGATCTCTGTGAGTCTGAGGCCAACCAGGTCTACAGAGTGAGATCCAGGAAAGGTGCAAAGCTACACAGAGAAAAACAAAACAACAACAACAAAAACAAACAAACAAACAAAAAACTACACAGAGAAACCTTGTCTCAAAAAACCAAAAAAAGAAAAGAAAAGAAAGTAAGAAAGAAAGAAAGAAAGAAAGAAAGAGAAAGAAAGGAAGGAAGGAAGGAAGGAAGAAAGGAAGAAAGGAAGAAAGGAAGAAAGAAAGAAAAAGAAAGAAAATTCCTGCTGGAGAGGTGTCACCAGTGAAGCACTGCTCTTCCTGAGGACCCGGGTTCCATTCCCAGCCTCCACATCAGGAGCTCACAACTCCATGTAATTCCAGCTCCAGGGGGGTCCAGCACCTTGGGCTCTGTGGGCACCTGCTCTCATGTGCCTATACCACCCCCACCTAATTTTAGAATACTGTTAAAGGTTTTACTCAGTTCTTTTCGTATCTGTAATACATTGTTGCAGTTTAATGGATCTCTTGAACTTGCTCCTTCTGTCTAGCTGAGGCTCCGTAGCCTTTGACCGTCTCTCCCCAGAACTACCATTCTCTCCCCTGCCTGTATGAATGTAGCTGTTTTCAATTGTATATCTAAATAAGGTCGCGCAGGATTCACCTTCCTATGCTGGCTTGCTTCACTTAACATAAAGTCCTTCACATTCATCTAAGCTGTTGAAAATGATAGGGATTTCCTCCTCTTTCGCCTCCTCTCCCTCCTCTCCCTCCTCCCCTTTCCCCTCCTCCCTCCTTCTCCTTTTTCTTCTTTTTTTTGAGACAAGACCTAACTATGTAGCCCTGGCTGATCTAGAACTGGCTTTGTAGGTACACTAGGCTGGCCTTGAACTCACAGACATCCGCCTGCCTCTGCTGGGATTAAAGGCATGTGCCACCACATCCTACGTTTCTTCTTTTTTAAAAGCTGGATGGTTTTCTATCATGTGCAGATACCACGTTTTCTTTTCCATTCGGGAGTTGACGTGCACTCGGGTTGACTCTGCCCACACCTTAGCTGTCGCTGCAGTCAGTGTGAGGCTCCTGTGTCCAGTCTACCCTGTCTCCTGTTCGGTGCTGTCCTGGCTAGTCGGACACTGAGTGTGTGTCCTCTGCCTCTGTCCTCACGTCCCTGCTGCCTCCTCCTGCTTTACATTACCGATTATAACTGAGACTTATTTCTTTTTTTTTCTTTTTCTTTTCTTTTTTCTTTTTTTTTTTTTTTTTTGGTTTTTCAAGACAGAGTTTCTCTGTGTAGTTTTGGTGCCTGTTCTGGAACTCACTCTGTAGACCAGGCTGGCCTTGAAATCACAGAGATCTGCCTGGCTCTGCCTCCTGAGTACTGGGATTAAAGGCGTGTGCCACCACTGCCCGGCTAAGACTTACTTCTTTTTAATCCAAAAAAGTTTTATTTTGTTGTAGCCAAAAATGTTTTGCCTTTGAGCCTAGTTTAAGAAAGCTTGGCCTGTTTCAAAATCACAAGCACATTTGTTATTCGTCTTCTGACAACAAGTTTCCCAAGTTCAATCCCTTTAGTGAACCAAGACTATATTAGAGGGAGGAGGGATTACAGTGAGCCGTCGGGGCAGAATAAATTGTTGGTAAGTCATCTTTAGATCAGTATACATTTAGGAGGAAACCTTTGGTGTTTGCGTACCTCCAGGACAGTCTTTGGCAATGTTTTACCTGAGTGTTATGTGGGTAAGCCTAACCTAACCCCTCAATTTACGCGTTATTAAGCTCTCTAATCTCAAGTTTCCTCATTTGTAAATGGGATAATGGTCCTTCCCGTGTGGAGTGGTTGGAAGATTTACAGAGGTGCACATGAAGTACTTAGCCCAGCACGCGACCCGTCACAGACCTGCACTGAGGCAGTGAGTGTTCGTGTGCACACCTGCCTTAACTCCTTCTCCAGAGAATTAACTCCTGGAGAACTAACACATCAATCTCTGTATTCCCCGTGGTGTCTAAGATTGCACCTTAGAGCCTATTTAGCAAGATCTGTTGAATCATGAATTAACAAATAGCCAGAATTATAAAGTTCCAATGGGAGGAAGTAAGAGGAACTATTTTTTTTTTTAAAGCAGTGCTTGGGTGTGGAATGCTGAGCCTCACACAAGCTAAGCAAGATCTTGACTGAGTCACATTAACAACCCCAGGGATTGATTGACACTTGCTAGTAGGCCCTCGAGCTGGCCTCCAGGTCAGATTTCCTGTTCTGGGCTGCAGGCACTGGGACCAGGTCAAAGATGAAGTCCAGCGGGAGTTTGATCAGGAATCGGAAAGCTTTACCTTGGAACAGATTGTGCAGCTTGGCATGGATCAGCATGTGGAGAAAATAGCGGAGATATCTGCCTCTGCAACCAAAGAGCTGGCCATAGAAGTGGTATGATGCCATCCAAACCTCCCCAGCCTCCTGGGTGCCAACTTCCAACCCTGCCACATTTGAGGGCCCCTCCCAGACCCCTCTCATCTTTGTGCACTAGGTAGATACACGGTTACTCCGTCCTCCGATTTCTCTTCACAGGGATTGCAAAACATTGCCAAAACCTGGGACGTGGTTCAGCTAGACATAGTACCCTACAAGGACAAGGGCCATCACCGGCTCAGGTAGAGGGGCTCCAGATGAGGTTGGCCCATGTGGCCTGAGCTGCAGAGTGAGGCTAAGGTACTGACAGATGGGTATGGAAAATGACTTGTAGCCTTTGTGCCCCAGGGGTACCGAAGAAGTCTTCCAGGCACTGGAAGATAACCAGGTCGCTCTGTCAACCATGAAGGCCTCTCGATTCGTGAAGGCCTTCGAGAAGGATGTGGACCACTGGGAGCGTTGCCTCTCCCTCATTCTAGAAGTTATTGAGATGGTGCTCACGGTGCAGCGACAGTGGATGTACCTGGAGGTCAGAATCCACAGTGCCTGGGCTCTCCCTACCCGTGTGTCAGCTCTTCTGTGTGTGGGAGCCTAGAAACCGGTCTGGTGTGAGTGTCGTTCCCCCACCTTCTGAGACTCGGCCTTCTGACTCTTGTCTGTGTATCTCACATTCCCACCCAGGCAAGCCTCCGTTCTTCCAGATTTCCGTTTTCCTCTTGGGCTCTGTCTTGAATTCCTGATCTCAACGTGGCTTCTGGACCTTGGGCATCTTGCCATGGTTTCTAATAGTCCAGCTATTCTATTCAGTGGTCTGGGAACAGGGGGCAGAGTGTGGAGGGTATGTGAGAAACGGTCTCTCATCCCGCTGCGATGTCCCTCAGAATATCTTCATTGGAGAAGACATCCGAAAGCAGCTGCCCAATGAGTCGGCCCTGTTTGACCAGGTCAATAACAACTGGAAAGCCATCATGGACCGGATGAGCAAAGACAGCAACGCTCTCCGGAGCACCCACTACCCAGGTGAGAGCTCTGTGGGCAATTGCTCCGACAGCTATCACTGGGTCTATGCCTTTGTGAGGTCACGGCCACGTGCTTCATCACTAAAAATGATTCTATCGTCACTATCATTAATAGTTATGTTTAATACCATTGCTACTGTGGGTAGTAATATCACCACTACTTGGAAACATTTGCTAATATTAGTCATCAATATTATTACTAAATAGTATCATTTTTACAGTAAATCAAGATAAACTAATACTTAAGTGGAACATCATATAATGCTTTAGAGCATGGGCTACAGAGCCAGCTTTGGGTTCAAAACCCAGCACAGGCTTTGTTGGTCCCGTGCACTTGGCAGTTTGCTCCCGGCACACTGCAGTTTCTTCATCTGTCATGGGAGTTTTGGGAAGGACTGTGAAGGAGCAGGGACTCTCACAGTACAGCAGGGGGTGCTAGGTTACCAGCACTGGTCCCAGCAGCCCTCACTGAAAACTGCTGTTCTCAAGCTGAGTCACAGTGACTGCTTGTACTCAAGTGAGCTAGGTAAATGGACTAACTCACAAAGCCCCAAAAACTATGATCCCATTGTTGGATATATGCAACAAGCATCTGGACCATGGTTTCCAAGTCTTTCTGTGACCTCCAGGGGTCACCTGGGGTCACCCAAAGACTCCAATAGCCTGCAGATACTCTACCTGCTTGAAGGTTCACACTCACAATCACTGGTGCTTTCTTGCAAAGGCCAGAATGTGGGAAGACATGGGGAAAACTCCAAGGGTTAGGGAGGTGGACTGGGAGGAAGCTAAGATTTCTGGGAGTTTACAGACATGAACACATCTTGTTGAAAATCTCAAATTGGCCTTTGTGGTAGAACTTTTTCTTTTCTTTTTAAGATAGTCAAAGAGATGTGTTTACTTCAAGAACACAATCTTGAGTTTGGACCCTGCACTTTCTGTGAGTGTATGGGTGTGTGGATTTGTGTAGTATTGTGTGTTTTGTGTACACATGTGGGTGTGTGCATGTGTGTTCCAGAGGGCAGGAGTCCAGCAGTTGACTTTGGATGTCTTCCTCTATCACTTTACCTTATTTCTTTATTTTATCTTTTTATTCTTGACATTGTAATTTAGTTGGGACATTTCTTTCTCTCCCACCAAGCCTCCCCACCCACTCCTCCTGCTCTCCCTCAAATTCATGGCCTCTTTGTTCACTAATTCTTATAGCATGTGTACATGTATGTACACATATGTTCCTAATTATGACCTGTTCCCTCCATATCATGTTACTTGTATGTATGTTTTCAGGGCTGACCATTTGGCTGTGGACAACTAATTGTGCTCCTCCCTGGGAAAGGCCACCTCTCCCGCTCCCAGTTTTCCTCATTTGCCTCTAGTTCTTTGTGTAGGGTTGAAGCCTCAAGGGTTTTTCTCCATCCAGTTTGGTGTGTTCATTGGTATCAACCTTTTTTCAGGTCACATTTGGGCAGTCGTGTTGGTGAGGCTTTCCGAGTATAGCTTGTGCTGTTACTAGGGCACACAATCTCACAGCACACTCCCTGATCCTTACAGTCTTTCCGCCCCCTCTTCTGCAACGGTCCCTAAGCCCTAGGTGGGAGAGTGTTTTGTAGATGTATCCCCTGGGACTGGGCTCCACAACTGTGCATTCTAACTGGTTGTGGTTTTCTGTAGTGGTCTCCGTCCGTTACAAAGAGAAGTTTCCTTGATGAGGGGTGAGGGTATAAGGACAAATGTTTGTAGATTGTTGTTAGGGATTATGGTGGTTTAGTAAATTAGTAGTTGTAGACTGTCCTCCAATAACCACAACTTCATTGGCAACAAGTACTAGTTAGCTAGGTTTCCAGAACCAGGCATGGTTTCTCTTTTGTTGAGTGGGTCTTAAGTCTAATTAGAGAGCTGTTGGTTACCGCCAAGGTATGCATGCCCCTACTGCACTCTTGGGGTTGTCACGCCATGCTGGTCTTGATGTGGTTCATAGGTGTCGTAGCTGGGTAGGACTCTTGGTTACCTTCCTCCTTTGGAAGCTTGCATGATGCCTTCTGGTACTATGAAAGCCAGTCCTCAGGGACTATTTAGGTCAGTTCCAGCTCAGGGGTTTCTGTGCCCTGTTTCTGAAGTACACGGTGTTTTCAACAACCCACCTTCTACTCTGGAAGATAACCCAGGGCAACAGCGATAGGGCTGCATGTTTTGGGAGTCTCCTGAGTAGCCCTGGGTTTGTGTTGGCTCTTACTGCTATGTCACAGGCAAAGAGATCAAAATTCAATGATGTTAATGGAAGTACTAGTGAGCTAAAGTCTATTACCGTGGTGGCCTTCGCCTCCTAGCTGAGTGGCCTCTGCGCTGTGTCACGATTGCTTTCGTTGTGGGCCTGTGATGTCTCTAACGACTTGGCTTGCTGGATTGTGTCAACTGCAGAGTCATTTTCAATTTTCAGAAACTCTTGAGCTGAACAGTGAAGCTCCAAGTTCTTAGGTATAATAGGACTATTGTTCTAAAGACTGGTGAGAAATGGAGTCACCGCATAGGACGCCTAGTTAATAGTGTGTGACCTCTCCATATGAAGTCATGTGTAATGAATAATGAAGAGAGTGGGATAAGTATGCATAGGGATTGGGGATATTTCTCTGTCTCCAGAAGCCCTTGTGGCAATCTGTACCTCAAACTCAAGAGCTGTAAGCAGAGCTGGGCATTCCAGATCTACTCAGGGCAGCAGTGGAAAGTGTTATTCATTACCTTCTCCTCAGACCTCCTGGAAACACTGATAGAAATGAACTCGATCCTGGAAGACATTCAGAAGTCTCTGGACATGTACTTAGAGACCAAGCGCCATGCGTTTCCTCGCTTCTATTTCCTGTCCAATGATGACCTGCTGGAGATTCTGGGCCAGTCCCGGAACCCGGAGGCTGTGCAGCCTCACCTCAAAAAATGCTTTGACAACATCAAACTGCTGAGAATCCAAAAGGTCAACAGAGGTGGCCACGATGGGAATGAGGGCTGGGAAGGAATAGTGAGATCAAGGTATTCGAGGCTTTGGAAGGGACCACACTCTCCGGACAGGAGGGTGGCATTACTTAATGATTGTAGATCCTCACATAGAACTTTCCAGAACTGGTAATATTGAGAGGAGTAAAGAGAAGAAATTACCTTTAAAGGGCGCAAATACTTGTAGAACAGTCGTTCTCAACCTGTGGGTCTCAACCCCCTTAGGGGTTGAATATCAGATACTTACATTACAATTCATAACAGTATCAAAATTACAGTATGAAGTAGCAACAGAAATAATTTTGTAGTTGGGGGGTCACCACAACATGAGGAACTTTATTAAAGGATTGCAGCATTAGGAAGGCTGAGAACCACTGCTCTAGAAGTTTACCAAGAGTGAGGCCCAGAGATGGATGACTTGTCTCTTCTACAGGTTGGGGGCTCCAGCAGCAAATGGGAAGCAGTAGGAATGTTTTCAGGTGATGGCGAGTACATTGATTTCCTCCACCCAGTACTTCTAGAAGGACCTGTGGAGGTGAGTGGTGGCAAAGGTCTTAGAAGCAAACTGTCTTTCAATTAGAAAGTTTGCTTGACCACACCTTTAATCCCAGCGCTCGGGAGGCAGAGGAGGGTGGATCTCTGGGTTTGAGGCCAGCCTGGGCTACAGAGCCAGTTAAGGACAGCCAGGGCTACACAGAGAAACCCTGTCTCAAAAAATCAAAGAAAGTAAGTTTGGTTCCATGAGGAGAGTCCATTTCCAGGAAGGGAGATGAGCTTGCTTTGTGGTTGCTGTTTCTTCAGTCAGGCATGGACTTGACATTTTCACCCCTCCTTAAACTTAAGTTTCCATCCAGTGCTCCAACCCTTTGCCTCCTGCCTCCACGTCCTTTGGAGACCCAGCTATTGCCTAACTGCGCTTTTTCTCCTGGGTCCTCAGCCCTCCACAGTCTTATTTCCTCTGCGTCTTCTCTTGGGGAACCTCAGCCCCCGGCCCTTGGGCTGAGCCCTCGTGTTACTTCCGTTCTCCCTAGGCCTGGCTTGGTGATGTGGAACGGGCCATGAGGACGACCCTGCGGGATTTGCTTCGGAACTGCCGATTGGCCCTCAAGAAGTTCCTCAACAAGAGGGACAAATGGGTCAAGGAGTGGGCTGGCCAGGTGAGCTGGGGCCACACCAATGGGGGACAGTGGCGCTAACAGAGCAGCATGTGGAAAGACAGACTCCAGGGCTTCCTGCTCCTCCCTCCAGGCTTGGCTTTCACACTCTATGTGATGGAACTGGGGCTCCTGACCCAAGACGCATGTGCCATCCTTCAGGGCAGACTGGGCATAGTAACACTGGGTTCTGGAAGAAGATGGAACTCAAGGCAGGGCCTGGGAATCAGCTTCTATACTCACCTCAGATGGTGATCGCGGCTAGTCAGATCCAGTGGACAGCTGATGTCACCAAGTGCCTGATGACCGCTAAGGAGCGCTCAGACAAGAAAATTCTCAAGGTCATGAAGAAGAAGCAGGTGGGGAGCTCTTCAAGTGTGGGACAGACCTGGAGTTGGAACTGGTGTGTAGGTAGTGACTAGAACCAGAGCTGGACATGAGCTGGTCGGAACAAGCCAGAACAAGGGTGCTCTGTGACAGAGATGCTGGGGATGGTACAGTGTGCAGCAGAGGTAGGCTCTCCTGGGAAGATGCTGGGTATAGGAATTGTAGGGGATTGGCGCGGAGTCGTTGGAGGTGACGACGTCAGGTCAGGATGTGGTGTCATCCATCTGTTCTTGCCTATTGCCCGTTCCACAGGTGTCAATACTAAATAAGTATTCGGAAGCCATCAGGGGGAACTTGACCAAGATCATGAGGCTTAAAATTGTGGCTCTGGTGACGATAGAAATCCACGCTCGGGACGTGCTGGAGAAGCTGTATAAGAGCGGCCTCATGGACGTCAACGCTTTTGACTGGCTGAGCCAGCTTCGCTTCTACTGGGAGAAGGTGTCCGACGGGCTGACCCGCTGCTCTTCCATCCCCAGCTGACCCATCATGCTTCTCATTCGTGGCTGTGTGCCGTATTCTTTTTTTTTTTTTTTCCCCTTCGGTTTTTCGAGGCCGAGTTTCTCTGTGTAGCTTTGGTGCCTGTCCTGAATCTCGCTCTGTAGACCAGGCTGGCCTCGAACTCACAGAGATCCGCCTGGCTCTGCCTCCCGAGGGATTAAAGGCATGCGCCACCACCGCCTGGCCCATCTCTCCTTTTAACTCTAAAACAGAACCCCTAATCTACCTGCAGCCCACCTGACCTCTCTGAGCCCTACAGGTAGCCGTTTCTATCTCTACTCTTCCCCCTAAACCCATCCCTGTCTCATCCTGTCCTGTTTTCCCAGGATGTTGATGACTGTGTAATCCGCCAGACCAATACACAATTCCAATACGGTTATGAGTACTTGGGGAACTCTGGCCGCCTGGTCATCACCCCCCTGACAGACAGGTCTGCTGTGGGGATGAACAGGTGTTTGGGGGAGGAGCTGCAGAGACAACAGTCTTCCAGGAGTCTAACCCGAGCCATGTCCCAAATTCTCAGATGTTACATGACGTTGACCACGGCCCTGCACCTTCACCGAGGGGGCTCACCCAAAGGCCCAGCAGGCACTGGGAAGACAGAAACGGTCAAGGACTTGGGCAAAGCGCTGGGGATATACGTCATTGTGGTCAACTGCTCTGAGGGCCTGGACTATAAGTCCATGGGCAGAATGTACTCAGGACTAGCCCAGGTCAGTACCCTGCCTCCCCATCCTAAAGGTCCTTTGCATGTCTTTTAGTACCTGAAAATCAACTGAAACCCAAATCTGGTTTATACCTTTGCAGCTTGCAAGACAGCTTGCCTGAGGTAATTCTTACAATCATAGTAAAGAAGTGAAACTCCCTTCAGCTCCCCGAGTTTCTCACAATGCATGTTTGCAAACTAAGGTCCTGCAAGGCTTAAACAGAGTATGTACAGAAACTCCGGCACACAGGAGCTGCTCAGTGCACACAGGTCCCAACCACACCTGTGGCTGCTGTCTGATGTAGAGCTCTGGCCAGAAGCTATGGCACTGTTACTCTGGCCCCCCTGTACCCCCTGTTTCAGAGGCCACCTTTTCTACCAAAGCATTTTCAGGAAGAGTGTGTTAATCTTTGTGTTAATCTGTGGTCTAGCCCCTCAGGACACCTCTCTTTGTGTTAATCTGTGGTCTAGCACCTCAGGACACCTCTCTTTGTGTTAATTAATCTGTGGTCGAGCACCTCAGAACACCTCTCCTGCTTCAGTGACCCTGCCTTTCTCTCCTCCACAGACTGGAGCCTGGGGCTGCTTTGATGAATTTAACCGCATCAATATTGAGGTGTTGTCCGTGGTGGCCCAGCAGATCCTGTCCATCCTATCTGCCTTGACTGCTAACCTCACCCGTTTCCATTTTGAGGGCTTTGAAATAAATCTGGTGTGGTCTTGTGGGATCTTCATCACCATGAATCCTGGTAGGTGGCAGGACCTGATGACATGGGGGTGCAGAGGGGTGAGAACTGGGTGTCTGGGATAAGTGTTGTGTCCTTCCCTCTTCCTCCCTCTCTGTGTCAAAGTGCTTAGTCAGCTAAGAGCTACTTGACTAAAGAGACCTGCCTTAGTCAGCTTTCCATGGCTGTGACAAAATCCCTGAGGACGATTTAGCTTAAGGCCGAAAGGTTGGTTTTGGTTTCACGATCTCGCCCGGGGTCCTTCATTTCTGAGCCTTTGGTAAGGTGAGGCAGGATGTCATGAAGGAGGTGTGTGGTAGAAGAGGACTGCTCATTTCACGGTGACCAGGGAGAAGAGAGGGAGGGGGGAGGCAGGGAGAGAGAGAGGAGAGAAAGATTCATTGATTCATAGGTATACTCCAATGGTTTACTTCTTTCATGTAGACCACACCTTCTAAAGTTTCCATTAATAGACATAAATCTGTGAGGAACAGCCCATTGATGAGGTCAGGACCCTGTGATCTGGTCTAATCGATTCCAGAAGGCTCCACTTCTGAATCTGTTGTGTCAGGAACAAAGCCCTTAGGGGACATTTCAGATCCAAATTCCAGCAACAGAAGAGAAGCAGGAACATACAAGGAGAAGAGGAAGTATTTTCTCTTCTTGTTCCCCCGAAGGGCTCCAGAACCATTATGTGTCTCGATGGAGCCCTTAGTCTTCCCAATGGGCTAGCTCGGAGCTCTGCCTTCTATCCCATTTGGAAAATGGAAGACTCCCTAATGTATAGAGTTCCCTCGCCTCTTCGAGGGAACAGCTCTAGGGGAAGGGTATAAGAGAGAGCGTGCTCAGGAAAGCATCGGATCGGAGCCGCAGCTGTGAGCTCTGTAGGGCCGGTGTGGGCTCCATATAGAACTCAGCAGCTCTGTGGTTTCAGTTGGAAACAGGGCCACGTGGACAGTAAGGAGCACTTATGAGGAAAGAAGATGGGAGGAGGGAGAGCCAAGGCAGAGATGAGGCAGGATTCTGGCTTGGAGCGGGAGCCAGGGAGAATGTTAGGGGTAGAGTAAAGGTTGGGTAGAGTGGGATGTTTGGGAGATCAAGTGAGGACAGGGAAATGTGGTTGGTTCAAAACAAAGGACTTTGTCCCCAGGCTATGCTGGCCGCACGGAGCTTCCAGAAAACCTCAAGTCCATGTTCCGCCCGATCGCCATGGTGGTGCCCGATTCTACGCTTATTGCGGAAATCATTCTCTTTGGGGAGGGCTTTGGCAACTGCAAGGTATTCTGATAATCTCTTTCTTCCAATTATTTTATTTCCTTTGCATAATTATTCCCTGGACAGAGGAGCCCCCGAAGGACTCACAATCCGTTTATCCTAACAGGAACTTAGAGTACTGTCAGTAGGTTGTGAAGCCGGAGGAGTACAGAGGGGGCGGGGCCTCCCTTCCACCATACCACTAACTGATAATAGCACAGTCCACAGATCTCCTAGCATGGTCCAGAGCACCTTCTAGATGCTTCAAGTCCCTGACCTAGATTCTTTTTTTTTTTTTTTTTTTTTTTTGGTTTTTCTAGAGAGGGTTTCTCTGTGTAGCTTTGCGCCTTTCCTGGAACTCACTTGGTAGCCCAGGCTGGCCTCGAACTCACAGAGATCCGCCTGACTCTGCCTCCCGAGTGCTGGGATTAAAGGCGTGCGCCACCAACGCCTGGCCTTTTTTTTTTTCCTTAAGATTTATTTATTTATGTATACAGCATGTACACCTGCAGGCCAGAAGAGGGCACCAGATCTCATTACAGATGGTTGTGAACCACCATGCGGTTGCTGGGAAATGAACTCAGGACCTCTGGAGGAACAGTCAGTGCTCTTAACCTCTGAGCCATCTCTCCAGCCCCCTGACCTAGATTCTTATGTCTGTAACTGTTCCCAAATAAAAAGGGGACTTGTGGGAACTGAGCTATTGTCTTCTCCGCACGGTTCCCAGATCCTGGCCAAGAAGGTGTACACACTGTACTCCCTGGCTGTGCAGCAGCTCTCCAGACAGGACCATTACGACTTTGGCCTGCGTGCCCTCACCTCCCTTCTACGCTACGCTGGCAAGAAGCGCCGCCTACAGCCGGATCTGTCTGATGAAGAGGTAGGCCAGACACATGGCCCTGGCACCTCTGTCTCCATTGGCACTGGTCTGATGGTGTCTTCATGACAGTTTTCCAGGCTCTTTCTCTTCCTTCTCCAGATAGAGATATTCCACCCACACCCGCCCACCCGACCTGACCCGCCCCCTCATGCTTTGTCCCCTGTGTGGTGGTCCCCATTGTGTTGCTGAGGACCCGCTCTGGCATAGCCATTGTTCTTAGATCTCCCCTTTCCCCATACAGGTTCTGCTGCTCTCCATGAGGGACATGAACATCGCCAAGCTCACATCTGTGGATGTTCCATTGTTCAATGCCATTGTGCAGGACCTTTTCCCCAACATCGAGCTGCCAGTCATAGACTACGGCAAGGTATTTGCTGGTGTGTATGTGTGTGCGTGTGCGTGTGCGTGTGTGTGTGTGTGTGTGTGTGTGTGTGTGTGTGACAGAGGACAACTTACAGGAGTTTGTTCTCTTTTTCCACCAGATGGGTCCTGGGACGAGACTCAGATCCTCAGGCTTGGCACCCACTGAGCTACCTCGCTGGCCCAGTGTTTATTCTTTAATAAGTTCCTTGACCTCATGTGTGACTGTGCATCTGGGAGTAAGAAGTGTGATGTCATCCACTAGGTGTGACTGAATGGACAGTTGGCTCCTCCTTGGACCCACATAAAGAGCTTCCTCTCTGACTCATATCCTACAGGCTCACCTGCTCACATTACTTTATTTACACAGGGTGTTACTGTGTAGCCCTGGCTGACCTGATACTCCATATCTAGACCAGGCTGACCCATATTCTCAGAGAATGGCTTCCCTCTGTCTCCCTGTGGGTTACCACATTAGACTCCAGTTACTTCTGCTCAACAGATCCTTGAATTCACTGAAACCTCAGCTCTATTGGCTATAATATCCATTAGCCCTCTCCCACTTCTCCGGTCCTCACAGTGGGAACTTTGAGGAGAGTCCCTGGGAGCCGTATGGTATGGGAGAGCAGAGGAGTGGAGGCTGTGTAGAAACTACAAGAACTTTCCTTTCTGTGTTCTGTCAGTCCACGTGCTCTGAGCTCCTTGCAGTTGAAACTGCTAAAATGCTGGATTAAAACATTAAAAAACAAACTAACAACAACAACAACAACAACATCCTTTTTAGTGCATTGCTAAATCAGCGGGAATTCCAGGAGCCTTGGTGCGGGGACAGTGAATGAAGAGACTTTGAGAGGCAAACAGGTTCCAATACTGGTTGTTGTTGTTGTTGTTGTTTTTTGTTGTTTTTTTTTTCCCATGAAAATCTTGTCACTCTAAGGTGGCAGGGACAGGAAGGACAGCAGCCCAAGTCTGGAGGTGGGCCAGAAAGTCCCAAGCTATGGAAGCCTCGGTCCACAGGGACACACCCTCAGTCAACAGGAAACTGTCTGAGTCCTGGTGATGGGAGATTTCTCCAGCTCAGCCTCACACTGTTTACAGGTTATCGTTATCTTACTGTGAAATTTAAAACCTCAAGATTAACGTCCTGGGCGGTTTGTAGGTTGTCAGTGCCCCCGGGTGACCGGCAGAAGCCAAGAGGAATGGTTTCTGGAGGAGTGGAGCCTCAGCTCAGGTCCAGAAGAATGAATACCGAAGCAAAAGGTCAACAAAGCCCAGAGGGCAGTGCACACTATTCCTATAATCTGCAGCTAATAGAACTCTAAGAGGAAACTTTGCAGATAGCTGTCCTTAATGTTTTCTCAAGGAACCAAGGGAGGAGCTGTGAGCCAGGAACAAGAGACTGTGTGCAGAGTGGTTGGAAAAGGAGTGAGTAGAATCTGCAGAAACGTCCAGGCATGCTTGTGCGTGGCGCCATCTCAACACTCTCTGGAGGTGATGGCAGGCAGACAGTGGGCGCCAGACCAGATCTGCACAGTGTTTAAAAAATGTGCAATTTAAGGGCTGGAGAGATGGCACTCCCTATTCTTGCAGAAGACCCAGCTTCGGTTCCCAGTACCCACATGGCAGTTCACAACTGCCTGTAACTCAAGTTCCAGAGGATCCTGTGCCCTCTTACATTCTTCTGCATACATATGGGGTACATAAACTCATGTAGACACATGCATGCACATCAAAACAATAAATAAATCTTTATTTAAAATGTAAAAATAAAACCCTCAGTGGAGAGACAAAGGACTTCTAGCTAAGGAAAGTCAGTTGTATTGCATGGCGACTGTGCTGAAGACTGACTTTTTTTTCTTTTTTTTTCTTTTGGTTTTTCAAGACAGGGTTTCTCTGTGTAGTTTTGGTGCCTGTCCTGGATCTCACTCTGTAGACCAGGGTGGCCTCGAACTCACAGAGATCCTCCTGCCTCTGCCTCCCGAGTGCTGGGATTAAAGGCGTGCGCCACCGCCGCCTGGCCCTGAAGACTGACTTCTAAGGTGTGCATGTTGCATCCAGAGGGCAAAGGAAGATGAGGAGGGAGATGGCTGACAGGAGGCCCTTAGCCACCCCTGAGAGGTCCGGAAGAGGAGCAAGCAGGGCACAGGTTGCATTTGACATCTGTGGCATCTAGTTCCGAGTCAGCAGGGCCGTGGAGTAAGGAGGGCTTTGAGGCAGACTGTTTGAATAGTTAGATCGCAGCCAGATGTGGAGGTCCACACCTGCAGTCCCAGCATCAGAAGGTAGAGGCAGGAGGATCACTGCGGTTTGACTTTAGCCTGGTCTCCATTGTAAGTGTGAAGCCAGCCAGAGCTGTGTAACAAGACTCTCAGAAAAAAAAGAAAAGAAAAAGCCGTCGTATCTCTATGATCTGGTGTCTTAATGACCCTGGTGGCGGCCTCCCTTCTGGGTGGAGGACTAGGAGATGAAAGGGCGAGAGTCAGGCCTGGGGAACATCGGGTATGACTGGGAGGGAGTTCCCGCGTTGACTGAGGGAACATTTGCAGATTGGATGCTCAGACCTTCTGCTTCCTTTCATCTCTCAGCATAAACAACAGCGGCATCCAGACAGAAGAGTGGAAGAGTTCTCGAATTCTCTCTGGGGCATTCTTCTGACCCAAGAGGAATGACTAAAACGTGGCGAGAAGGCCTGGCATGTGTTACTGCAGGACTGCTCTGCCCACAGTCTGGGAGCCCCAGACTCACATCAGAGCTGCCGTCTTTTCATCTTCTACAGTCATACAAACGGAACTTGGGAGTAGAGGGGGAGAATCAGGAATTCAAGGCCAGCCTTGGCTATATAAGGAATCTGAGGCTAGCCAGGCTGTAAGGATTATTATTATTGCACACAGAGACACGAGCAGAAAACCAAAGCTCACTGAACACCGGAGCGGAGGCTCTAGTATGAAAGACATTGGGCATTAGCAGTGGAATGGGGAGGTAAGAGAAAGAATTGGGATGTTTGAGTCAAATTCCTCGGGCAAGAGATTTTGTTTTAAACGCAGAACAACAGACGGAATGGTAAGGGTTCTGAAGGAAAGTATCAGCCCTGAGAGAAGAAGCAAGGTGTCTACTTTTTACTTTTTACTACTTTTTACTATGAAAAAAGGGTGGGTCTTACATCACAAGGAAGCAGGCTTAGTCAATATGTGACCCATGATCCCATGGCACGTGGCAGGTGTCGCTTTCTGGATAGGAGATTGGGACTCTGAAAAAGTAATTATAGTCAGACTTATCCCCGTCCCCCCAACACACAGCAAAAACAGTGGGGGGCTGGGTGTGTTCTCGTCTGGCTTGCAGCCCTATCTCCTTAGGACTTGGTTACCTGGAGGGCCTGAGTTCTCTAACAAAAGAAGCCCATATAAATAGGAATGAGCCAATGGGAGAGAATAGATAGCCCAGGGGAGGGGGTAGAGCAAACACAGAAACAAAAACCATTACTGGCTGTCTCTGCTGAGGAGTGGCGGCCATGCCGGTAGACACCGGTACTCTGGAGGTTGAGAGAGGATGGTTATTTGTGTGTATGCATGTAGGTCAACCTGGGCTGCCGAGACCCCACCCGGACTAAAACAAATGAACAACTATCAGGATTATCAGAGAATGAAGTTCTAATGAGATGCCATTAAGAAAGGACTATGGCAGAGAGAACATCAGACAAAGGGGTGAGAGATAAGACTCAAAGGAAAATCTAGGCAAGATAGCATTCCAAAGATCTCAAAAGTAGAGACAGAGAAAATGGAGGGAGTGGGGTCCCCACAGCTAAAGGAGAATTCACATACACGGGGCCAAGCCTTATGACGGCCACCATTGTGAAATTGGAAAACACTGAACAAGGAGACTATTTCACAAGTTTCCAAAGAGGAAAAGAAAAGGAGGCAAGAGGCAAAAGTCTAAAAGCAACAGCAACAACAAAAGCCACGCTGTTCTGTGCTGTCTCAATAATATTAAGTATGTTACCAATGGAGCAGCTTTCAGAATTCCAGAGGTAAACATTCCTGACGTCAAATTCCATACCAGCCAACCGATCACGTAGAAGGCGTACTCAGCTGCATTTTCAGCTCCGCTGATTCAGAAACTAACGAACACAGAGCCTCTCTGATGTGTCCAAAAGCTGTCAGAGAGTGTGGCTGGCCGCTAAAGCTCAGGCGCACACTGTGAAAGGTTAGCGGGGAGGCAGACACAGGAAACATGCTTAACGCAAAGGAAGGTTAACTAATGCTTGGGATGATGCTGAGGAGGGCGCGCAAGATGACGATCACAGGATGGGCCAAGGGAGCAGGCAATCCAGATCAAACCAAGCCTATCCAGCCACTACAGAAAATGAAGCTCTCTGCTAAAAAAAAAAAATTCTGAAGCCTTCAGGAGGACGGCTTATAAGAAAGAAATTGATGACTGATGTTACAGTCATTTACAATTAACTAGCGGAGTTTGGAGTTAGGTTAGTGATAAGCATCTTGAAGAAACAGGAGCAAAAGCCACAGTAACTGTTAGAGCCCTTAGGCAAAGCAAAACAGTCTGGAAGAAAAGTCCACATCCTTATGCTAATACTTGGTCGTGTTTACCTGAAACTTAAAGACCTGAGAACCAAAGAGATCTGCCCGCTAACTACTCATCAGGAGAAAGCTAGGGAACCATGACAGACAGCCTAGCTTTTAAGGCAAAAAGCTCTACTGGAAATAGAGGGTCATTTTCTGATAATTAATAAAACATTTGATTCACCAGAAGATAAGACAGATCTAACTTGGATGTACTTAATGATAAACTCAAAAGAACTAAAGCTAAATTGGCTGAATTACAAGGAGAAATAGACAATCACATGACAGTCTCAACCTCTTCCTAAGTAGATCAGGCTGACTGCAAATCACTGTTATGGGAGGTTTCAACAACACAATGGACAACTTTGAATTGATTCATATCTAAAGAAATTTCACTCACGAATCAAAGAACGGTCATTGCTTTTTTGTTTGTTTGTTTTTCGAGACAGAGTTCCTCTGTGTAGTTTTGGTGCCTGTCTTGGAACTCTCTGTAGACCAGACTGGCCTCGAACTCACAGGGATCCATCTGGCTCTGCCTCCTGAGTGCTGGGATTAAAGGCGTGCGCCAACATCACCCGGTGAACAGCCATTTCTTTCGCACACTCATAGAACATATAGGAACTCTAACCGTGTAAAGACCATGTATCTGCCTCAAACATTCTGAAGGGACTTACTCACCTTCAGTATTCTGATGAAATGATAACTGTTGGTATCAGACAAAGCAAGCTTTACATTTCTATTTTATTATCTTTGTTATTGTGTGTGTGCACGCGTGCATGATGTATGTGATGGGCGTGCCACAGCACATGTGTGGAGGCCAGAGGACAACTCTGTGGAGTTGGTTCTCTCCTTTCACACTTACATGAGTTTTGGGGATCAAAAACTCAGGTCGCCATGCTGGTGTAGCAAATGCCTTTAGCCTCTACATTGGTGATCTTGCCATCCCTAAAGCAAACAAACGTTTAGAAAGAAACAATATTAAAAAGTAAAGGAGAAGCCAGGTGGTGGTGGTGGTGGCGGTGGCGCACGTCTTTAATCCCAGCACTCAGGAGGCAGAGGCAAGCGGATCTCTGTGAGTTCGAGGCCAACCTGGTCTACAAAGTGAGTTCCAGGACAGCCAGAGCTGTTACACAGAAAAACCCTGTCTTGAAAAACAAAAAAAAAGTAAAGGAAAACATTGCATAATGATAAAATGACCAATGTACAGAAAAATATAACAAACAAATGTGGGTTTAAGCCTGTAATCTCAGTACTCAGGAGGCTGAGGCCTGAGACTCACCATGACTTTGAAGTCAGCCTGAGCTACATAATCTAGCTTGGGCTATAGATTAAGACTGCATCTTAAAAAACAAACAAACAAACAAACAAACAGATAAAGCAATCAACAAAATTCCTGGGAGTAGATTTTATGTTGCTGCCCTGGTGAGCTAAGTTACATGAATGTTAGCATTAGAATAATCTAGTTAAGGAGATACATCAACTTCAGGTGTTTTACAACTTTCTATGGTCTAACAGTACTTTGTGTGATTCCTTTTTGAATTAATTTATAAGCACATGGGTGTTTTGTTTGCACGTGTGTCTGTGCACCAGTACATGCCTGTCACAAAGGCCAGAAGAAAATGCAGAATCCCCCAGAACTGGAATTACAGATGGTTGTGAGCTGCCATGTGGGTGCTGGGAACCAGGCCCTCTGGAGGAGCAGCCCGTGCTCTTAACTGCTGAGCCATCTCTCCAGCCCAGAACAGTGAGGTCTTCCAGCATGGTAAATTATTTTGTTCCCAACTGTGTCTCTAGTACTTAGCACAATGCCATAGAGATTCAATAAATGTTTGTTGAATAATGCTAAAAAAAAAATGTGTAGCTCTACACTGGACATTGTACATATGAGTTTCTGAAGAAAAAAATTACTCAAAATTACAAACCTGAAAGCTAGGAAACCAGGCTGGCTGGCTTTAGAGCCCGATGTCTTTTGCTATCTGTGTGTGTGTGTGTGTGTGTGTGTGTGTGTGTGTGTCTGTGTGTGCATGGGTGTAGTGTATGTATATATGTGTGTAGTGTATGTGTGTGTGTATGTGTGTAGTGTATGTGTGTGTGTGAGTGTGTGTGTGTGTGTGTGTGTGTGTGTGTGCATGGGTATACACACACAGCAGTCATGAAAGGACACAGGCTGGCCTGATCTGTCACTCTGCTTTATTCCTTTGAGATAGGGTCTCTCACTGACCCTTGAGCATGGCTGGTCACCAGCAGGCCCCCATCATTCTCTTGTCTCCATCCAACCATAGCACTGGGGTTCAGGTCCATGTGTAGCCATGCCCCGATTTTTATGTGGGTGCTATAAGTCTAAACTTAGGGGCCCATGCTTGAACAACAAATTTTCTTACTCACTGAGCTCCCTCCCCAGCTCTAATGTGCCCAGCTTGCCTGCCTGCTCTTTTCCTTCCTTCCTTCCTTCCTTCCTTCCTTCCTTCCTTCCTTCCTTCCTTCCTTCCTTCCTTCCT
>CABHPH010154553.1:0-10171 GCA_902168325.1 Peromyscus nudipes | reverse complement strand
CCTTCCTTCCTTCCTTCCTTCCTTCCTTCCTTCCTTCCTTCCTTCCTCCCTCCCTCCCTCCCTCCCTCCCTCCCTCCCTCCCTCCCTTCCTTCCTTCCTTCTCTCTCTCTCCTTCTCTCCCTCCCTCTCTCTTTCCCTCCCTCCTTCCTTCCTTCCTTGATACTGAGGATCAAACCCAGGGCCTTGCATATTCTAGACAAGCAGCCTACCAATGAACTATATCTTTAGTCCTGGTGTCTTACCTCTGCACTAGCCAGTTCTCAGTGAATTGATGAGTTTGAGTGCAAAGGACCTTAGTGCCGTTGGTACCGGTTCGGATGTGTCTTCCCAGGCACTGAAGGGAGTTTGAAAGTCCCTTGGATGACTCATCCATTTTCTTCCACTTCTCTCAGATACAGGACACCATCGAGCAGGAGATCCGAGAGATGGGTCTGCAGATCACACCATTCACCCTCACCAAGGTTCTCCAGTTGTATGAAACCAAGAACTCTCGACACTCCACCATGATTGTGGGCGGCACCGGCAGCAGCAAGACCACCTCCTGGAAGATTCTACAGGCCTCCCTAACTTCCCTGTGCCGTGCTGGAGAACCCAACTTCAACATCGTTAGAGTATGCTGTGGGGCACATACCCCGCGTGGCCAGACCAGGATCCATGGAGGCCTGGGGGAGATGAGCAAGGAGGGGCTGGTGCAGGAGCCCAAGAGAGAGGGCCAGGGGCAGAGGCAGTGGTGGTCTGGGCTGCCGGAACCTCAGAAGTCTCTTGTGGTGTCCTTTGCAGGAGTTCCCTTTGAACCCAAAGGCACTGTCCTTAGGGGAGCTGTATGGAGAATATGACCTGAGCACCAATGAGTGGACAGACGGCATCCTATCTAGTGTCATGCGGGCCGCGTGTGCAGGTATCCTGCGGGTCGGGTGGGTGAGCAGAGATGTCAGCAGCTCCCCAGAGAGCGGGGACCCTGGGAACGAGAATCACCAACGGGGGTGGGTGAAAGGTGCCTGGGAAATGCCTTAAGACAAGGAAGTGCGTGGTGAGGGACACAAGACAGTCTCTTGGTTTCCTTATCACCCGACTGCCATTAAGATGAGAAGCCAGATGAGAAGTGGATCCTTTTTGACGGCCCCGTGGACACACTGTGGATCGAGAGCATGAACTCTGTCATGGACGACAACAAAGTGCTGACCCTCATCAACGGGGAACGCATCTCAATGCCGGAGCAGGTGCATCCCGGAGGGGGCCCTGTAGAAAGGCGGGGGGGGGGGGGGGCCGAAGTGGAGGCTGGCACACTGAGAGTATGGGAGAGAGCTGGGAGGAAGACTTGGATTCGGGGAAATCTACAACTGAAGCAAATGCTTTTCTAGGCTAATGTGGGCTCAGTGGGAGAGCTCTTCTGGCCTTTGCCTCTGGGTTCCCTTTCCAGCACAGGAGATGGGGGACCATTGCTACCGGGGAACAATTGTACAGAAAAGAACTTTGTGTCTAGAAATCACGGTATAGACTCAGGCTATCCTCGGCTTCATTTCCACTGGTCTGTGAGGTGTGGCCTTCATATCATACACCAAGGTTATGATCTCATGGGACGTCACACCCACCTTTTCCCTTTATTTTCTCCTCTCTCTCCCTCTCTCCCTCCCGCCCTCTCTCTCCCTCTCTTTCTTGCATTTTAGATAGCGTCTCATGTAGCCCGGGCTGGCCTTGAATTTGCTAGGTAGCTAAGGATAGCCTTGACTCCTGATCCTCCTACCTCTGCCTCCTGAATGCCATATTACAGGCATATGCCCCCTACTCTTTTCTTCCATGCAAGCTGGAGAGTGATGTTTCCTAAGGAGAATTTTGAATAAGCTCTAATTTCTTTTAGAAAGTGTCTGAATCATTGTTGTATTGCTGTGAAGAGACACCAGGAACCGGGAACTATTATAAGAAAAAGCATTTCATTGGGGCTGGCTTACAGTTTCAGAGCTTTAGTCCGTCTGCACCGTGGTGGAGCATGGTGGTATACAGGCGGGCACTGGAGCTGGGGCTGAGAATCTACGTCGTGATCCAAAGGCAGAGGGGCAGAGAGACTGGGTCTGGCGTGGGCGTTTGAAACCTCCAAACCCATTCCCAGTGACACACGTCCTTCTCAAACTGTGCCACTCTCTGGTGACTCAGCATTCGAATATGTCAACCTTTGGGGACCATTCTTATTCAAGCTACCATAGAAAGCGGCCATTTATAAACCTCGGGCCGTTTTTCCTCTTGCCTCATTTTCCTTGAGCCAAGCACACCTTAAGGCATAAGTTCTGGGTATTTTTATACTATGGATATGGTGCAGATGATAAGGTTCTGACAAAAGTCTATCCTTAGGTGTCTCTCTTGTTTGAAGTGGAGAACCTGGCTGTGGCCTCTCCAGCCACGGTGTCTCGCTGTGGGATGGTCTACACTGACTATATTGACCTGGGCTGGAAGCCCTACGTTCAGTCATGGCTGGAAAGGAGGCCAAAGGTAAAAAAAGGGAACTGAGGAGAAGTGACTAGGGTGGCCTGTGGTAAACAACAGTGGACAAAGCGTCTCCTTGCTCACGTCCAGACAGAAGTAGAGCCCCTTCAACGCATGTTTGAAAAGCTCATCAACAAGATCCTGAACTTCAAAAAGGATAACTGCCATGAGCTTGTGCCCGTCCCCGAGTACAGCGGCATCATCTCCCTCTGTAAGCTCTACTCAGTGCTGGCCACACCAGAGAATGGGGTAAGGAGAGGAGCCAGCCCAGGGCAGGGGCAGAAACGGGGGCCACAACTCCACCTGTACACCTTCAATTTGAACAAGGGCTTGAAATGAGGGCTTAAAGGAAAGGCTTCAGCCTGACCATGGGACGGGTGTGTGTGTGTGTGTGTGTGTGTGTGTGTGTGTGTGTGTGTGTGTGAATGGGAGAGCCTTCAGTCTGACCATGGGCATGGGAGGGGTGTGTGTGTGTGTGTGTGTGTGTGTGTGTGTAAATGAATGAATAGAAACACACGCTTGAATGTGTACTGAGCTGAAAGTCCAGACTAGGAATTCAGAATTAAATGTAGCAAGGGCCGGTAGTATAGCTCAGAGGCAGAGGACCTGCCTCATATGCACAGGGCAGACAGAGAAGGAAGGAAGGAAGGAAGGAAGGAAGGAAGGAAGGAAGGAAGGAATGATGAGTAAACAGCCCAAGAGGGGGGTCTTCCTATAATTTCCTACCCATATTCCATTCCTTGTTTTTTGTACTTTGAAAACACAGCTAATATTCCTTGCTATACCATTTCTGATGAGAAGTTCTAGAAAATTCCAGATGAATTCCATTTAGAATTGGGGAGGAAAGATTTAAAAAATTTGTTGTTGTTGAGATTAAATCGTTGCCTTAGAAGTGTTTTGCATTATTTTTAATGGTGTTACCAGGTAACAAAACTATTAATATATAACGAACAGCAGTTAAGGTCTCTGGCAGTGTGAGTTATTCATCATGGCCAGGAACAGGGGCACACACCTGTAATCACAGCACTTAAGAGACCTGAGCAGGCAGATCTTGAGTTCTAGGCCAGCCTGGTTTATAATTTGAGTTCAAGAACAGCTCAAGCTACACAATGAGGTTGTGCCTCAAAACAAAAGAACAAAAACCACTTACCAAAGAAAAAACGAGCCAGCTGTGCTGATACACGCCTTTAATCTCAGAAAGGCTGAAGCAGGTGGATCTCTGTGAGGTCAAGGCTAGCCTGGTCTACATTGTGAATTCCAGGATAGCCAGGGCTATGTCAAGAGACCCTGTCTTAAGAAAAAGAAAAAGGTATGGTTGACCTTTTTGGTGTTATGCTTGCCCAAGGCCTGACTAGCACACTCCACTAAGTCCAATTGCATGGCTTTTCTAACATGTCTACGAACATTTTTATCACCGCCTTCCAGTCACACATGGTTGTGGGGGAGCAGGGACCGACTGACTGCCGCAGCTCCTGAGAGAGTGCTGACCTCTCATACTGTGGAGGAGAACCCATCACTACAGAATCCCTGGCTCATCTCAGGCCAGAGGTTCTCAACCTACTTTCCTGTATATATATATATATATATATTTTTTTTTTTTTCTAGGCAGGGTTTCTCTGTGTAGCTTTGGTGCCTGTCCTGGATCTCACTCTGTAGACCAGGCTGGCCTGGAACTCACAGAGATCCATCCGCCTGCCTCTGCCTCCCGAGTGCTGGGATTAAAGGTGTGCGCTACCACTGCCCGGCCTCCTGTCTATATTTTGATGATTGAACATTGATATAGGGCCAAGTTTGTCAATCCGCATTGGACAGAATCCTATAATCCTGTCTTTATATTATATTCTCTGTATAGTCCTGGCTAGCCATGAACTCATGACAGATCTCTTACCTCTGCCTCCCAAGAGCTGTGATTATAAGCATGTGCCATCTGCTGACATTTATCTGCAGTCATGAGCATCTTTATCCAGAATCTGTAAGAGCTCCTCAACTCTGCCTGTGGCTGTGCCCTGTGGTATGTCAAAGATGACAGGAAGATGCTGAGTTGGGGAGCTGCTTCTCAGTGAAGTACACGGAGGGAGGCAGGCAGCTCACTTCCAGAACAACAGCACCTGCCATGTACCCCTCAGGCAGGGAAGAGAGAACAGGGGCTCTAAGTATGATGTGTCCACTATTGAGCTGGAATGCTTTAAACTTAATTTTGTTTTGAGACAGAGTCTCGTCATGTATCGCTGGCTAGTTTGGATCCTTCTGACAAAGGTGTATGCCATCATGCCTGGCTAAACTTAGTATTTACTTATTTTATTTGGTCTTTGTATATGTTCATGAGTATGTGTGGGGACCAGAAGTCAACATCAGGTGTCGTCCTTAGTCATTCTATGTCTTGTTTTTATTTTCTGAGGCAGGATCTCACTGAACCTGGAGCTTGGCTAGACTGGTTAGCCAGAAAGCCCCAGGGATCCTCCTGACTCTGTCCCTGTCCCCAGTGCATTGACTGCTGAGGTCAGCAGCTGCATCTGGCTATTTTGTTTGGTTTTTTTGTTTTTTCTTTTTCTTTTTTCTTTTTTTGGTTTTTCGAGACAGGGTTTCTCTGTGTGGCTTTGCGCCTTTCCTGGAACTCACTTTGGAGACCAGGCTGGCCTGGAACTCACAGAGATCCGCCTGGCTCTGCCTCCTGAGTGCTGGGATTAAAGGCGTGCACCACCACCGCCCGGCTTCATTTTTTTATTTTTCAAGACAGGATTTCTCTGTGTAGCCCCAGCTGTCCTGGAACTCGATCTGAAGACCAGGCTGGCCTCAGACATAGAGATTCACCTGCCTCTACCTCCCGAGTGCTGGGATCAAAGGCGTCACCACCACCGCCCAGATGCAGCTGGCTGTTTTTAATGTGCATCCGGAGCTTGAACTCCGTACATTACAGCGGTGTGATGTGTCTCTCTGTGTGTTTTCACAAATGTGCTCACACATGTATGTGGGTGCAGTATGTATAGAGGCCAGAGGTTGATGTCAAGTGTCTTCCTGATCACTCTCCCCTTTTAAAATTGATTGAAGTAAGTGAGGTCTTTTGATTCAGCTAGTCTAGCCAGCCCGTTTGCCTGGGAGAGCTCCTAAACACTAGGATTACTGGTGGGCTGCCATGCCCACCTGGCATTTACATGGGCGCTGGGGGGCCAAGCTGAGGTTCTGATGCTTGTGAAGCAAGGGCTTACCACTGAGCCACCCTCCCCTGCCCCAAAGCTAAATTTTAACTGTATAAGTAATCATTGAGTTTAGTTTTCTTTTTAAAAATTAGATACTTCTTTTCCTTTTTTAAGACAGGATCTGGCCGTGTAGCCTTGAACTTGTGATCATTTTGCCTTCTCAGTGCCGGCAGGCCAGGATCACCAGGATCGCAGGCCTGAGCCATCCCACCATGCTTCTCAAGCCCCCTTTGTTCATCCCCCTTCCTAATCTTGTTTTCTTTCCTCCTCCACAGAAATAACTACTGTAGTAAGTTTGTATCATTCTAGGTGCATTAAAAGTGCTCAGCCAAAGCTAGGCTGTGGTGGCTCACGCCTTTAATCCCAGCACTCAGGAAGCAGAGGCAGGTGGAGCTCTGTGAGTTCAAAGCCAGCTGGATCCACGTAGGGAGTTCAAGGCCAGCCTGGGTTATACAGTGAGACCTTGTCTCAAAAACAAAAACAAAAAAACAAACACCAAATCAAACAGACAAAATTGCTTGTTGACATAAAACCCCACAGGTATCTATAGATATTATCCTGTTTAGGAAGTAGACTATGGTGTGGCATGATGGTGCATGCCTTAAATCGCAGCTTTTAGGAGGCAGACACAGGTGAACCTCTGTAAATTTGAGACCAGCCTGTTCTACATAGAGAGTCCCAGGACAGCTAGGGCTCAAAAACAAAACAAACAAACAAAGAAACCAAAAAATGGATTATGCTACATGCAATTGCATGCTTGTCAAACCCAAACTGTGACATTGAGTGGCTACTGTGATGTGCAGGTACACTTAGCTGCTTTAGTGGTATGTGCTGTTCCATGGTAAATCCCTGCACTTACTTACTCTCCATTCCTCTATTGGTAGATGTTTAGGTCATTTCCAGGGTTTTTTTTTGCAGTTACAAACAGGTCACCACGTGCCTGTCCCCTTGAACACCCATGAGTACTCCTCCAGGGCAGGCCTGTCCCCTTGAACACCCATTGAGTGCTCCTCCAGGGCAGGCCTGATATGGCCAGAGGACACTTACGTTCTATGACTTAGCCTAGAGGTATTTCTGAGCAATTGCAGTGATGGATTTATCTAAAATCCGTGAGTAGGTTGTAGATGAATACAATATTTGGAAAATAGCCACGTGGTTTCCCACATAGAACCAGGGAAGAAGGTAGGTTCTCTGCCTTCATGATAATCTGCTAAACTAGATTCTCCCATCTCTCACAGATGTGGCTCCTGTGTCTTGAGTCATGAAGGTTATTCTAAGGCAAGTTCAGCACTCTGGACTCCTGAACCCCTTCTCTTCTCTACCCAGGTGAACCCAGCTGATATTGATAACTATTCCATTATGGTAGAGATGACATTTGTGTTCAGCATGATCTGGTCTGTGTGTGCCTCTGTGGATGAGGATGGACGCAAGAAGATTGACAGTTACCTTCGAGAAATCGAGGGCTCGTTTCCCAATAAGGTCAGGGCTCTTAAAGCCAGCTGCCCCTATGTCCTATTTTTCCATGACTTGCAAGGCACTCTGGTCTTCAGCCTCTGCCTGACTCCCCACCTTGCTGCCATTCAGTCTGTGAGCCCTGCCTCTGCCCGGTAAGAGCTGAAGGAAGGTCTAGTAACATGACTCACATGCTTTTCTTAGGACACCGTGTATGAATACTACGTGAACCCCAAGATGCGGACTTGGACATCATTTGAGGAGAAGCTCCCTAAGAGTTGGCGTTATCCTCCCAAGTGAGAGCGGAGTCTGGGGTTTGTCTAGGGCTTGGTTCTGTAGTCAGTGGCAGATATGGCAAGAGCGATGGGCCTGGAAGCCGGGGTGAACTGTGAAAGGAGAAAGCCAGTTCCAGGGAAGAGGTGACTAGGTTTGGGAAGTAAGATCTAGAGGGCAGGGCTGTTGATTAGACCATGGTAACACCAGAAGACGATAAACCCTAGGAGGAGAGAGGCCATGAGAGCTGAACTGGAGAGGGCCAACGCTCCTTGAGACACCTTTCCTTTATTCCCTAGCGCCCCTTTCTATAAGATCATGGTACCTACTGTTGATACTGTCCGATACAACTACCTAGTGAGCACCTTGGTGGCCAACCAGAATCCTGTCTTACTGGTGGGTCCTGTGGGAACTGGAAAGACCTCCATAGCCCAGAGTGTTCTCCAGTCCTTACCCTCCGGCCAGTGGTCAGTGCTCATTGTCAACATGTCTGCACAGGTATGTCGGGGGCTCGGACTGCCAGCTCCTCACCATCTGCTCTCTCCTGGAACTCAAGTGCTCAGCTGACACTCCTTCGTGGCCCCATGTTTCTCTTGGGAACACTTATATCCGTGTCTATTCTGTGCTCTTCCACCAGACTACATCCAACAATGTGCAGAGCATCATTGAGAGCCGAGTGGAGAAGCGAACCAAGGGTGTGTACGTGCCATTTGGGGGCAAGAGCATGATCACCTTCATGGATGACCTGAACATGCCTGCTAAGGACATGTTTGGGTCCCAGCCACCCCTGGAACTGATCCGCCTCTGGATTGACTATGGCTTCTGGTATGACCGTATGAAGCAGAGCATCAAGCACATTCGAGTAAGCATCCTGAGACTTTGTTCTCAGGTATCCGTTCTCTCTTGTGCTAGGTGGGCTCAGTCCCTGCTCCACTGGGCCCCAGGACCACAATCTTACAATCCTATCTTCCTCCCTACACAGGACTGCACTGTTCCTTTTTTGGGGACCCATATATCTGGCTCCCAAGTTACTGACCCCCATTGTTAACTCTCCTCACTGAACCTGTCCTGTACTTAGTGAACTGAGAATCTCATTCTTCACATCACCTAGCTTCCCGGCTCCTCCGCTCACTCACATGTTAGCAACATCCTCAGAGCCAGGTCCTAACTCCACACTCACAGACTCCTCCTCCTTTTCCTGCGGTTGCAGTAAATCCATCTGTCTGTCTGTTCTCTTTTCCACCCACAGCCCAGACAGCTCCCTTCTGTCTTCAGTCTCCCCCCATGGGATCATAGACTGGATTTTCTCTCTTTTTCCTTTTTCTTTTTTTTTTAATTGGTTTTTGGGTTTGGTTTTTGTTTTGTTTTGTCTTTTTGAGACAAGGTTTCTCTGTGTAGCCTTGGCTGTCCTGGAACTCACTCTGTAGACCACGCTGGCCTTGAACTCAGAGAGATCCACCTGCTTCTGCCTCCTGAGTGCTGGGATTAAAGGCATACATCACCATCATTCGGCAAGACAGGGTCTTTGTATGTTGTAGTTCTGGCTGTCCTGGAACTTGCTATGTAGACCAGGCTGATCTCTTGAACTCACAAAGATTCTCCTGTCTCTGCCTTCTGAGTTGAGGGATTCAAGCTGTGTGCCACCGTGCTCAGCCAGCATGCTGTTTTAATACGTGCAGTATGATGTGTAACAATCAGATCAGGGTGACTAAGGTACCTGCACCTCAAATGTGTACTATTTCTGTTAGAAACATTCAGGGGCCTCTGTCCTAGCTATCAGGAAGCAGCATCGGTATCTCTGTCTCTCATCATCCCACCTGTCTCTCCCCTATCTTTGTCTTTGCTCTCTAGGACATGTTCCTGATGGCTGCCATGGGCCCTCCAGGGGGCGGACGGACTGTTATCTCCCCGAGGCTACAGAGTCGCTTCAACATTATCAACATGACCTTCCCCACTGTGAGGCCATTGGGGGTTGAGGGTGGGGATTGTACAGGGCAAAACCATCCCAGGCCCAGAGAATGAGGAGCCGGTCATGCCAGGCGGCTAGGCCTTGAGCAGAGTTGCTTTCAGGGGGCTGTGACAGCTAGAGGTTGGGCCCTCTGTGGAAGCCCTTGGTCCTTCCTGAGCCGGGACAGCTGCAGAGTCTTCAGGTTTGGCCTGCTGGCTCTGGAATGCGGAGCCCGTGGTGTCCACGGACAGAGAATGCCTGGAGCTGAAGATAACTCAGGGAGGTGGATCTTGCAAAACTAAGAGCCAAAAACAGTGCCAGACTTAGGGGGTGAATGCAAATTTACAGGGACTGAGATCAAAGCCAAATAAAAAGCCATCAAGAGAAATATTCCTTTTTTAGTTTTTGAGACAAGGTCTCACTAAGTGTAGTCCAAGGTGGCTTTAAAACTTTTACCCTTTCTACCTCAGCCTCCCAAGTGCCAGGTGTACAGGTGTGTATCACTACACCTGGCTCTTAATTGACTATTTTCTTTAAATTAAAGTTAAGTCAGGAAGGAAAAGATGCCTGTTGCCAAGCCTTACAGCCTGAGCCTGATGCCTGGGACCTGAGAGGTAGAAGGAGAGAGCTGCGTCTCCCACCGACTGTCCTGTGATCTCCACACGTGTGCTGTGGCATACACATGCCCGCATGCAGATCCATATTAATTTTAAAAATAAAATTAATGTAAAAGATTCTCCATGAACAAGATACCAAAATTCCAGATGTAAAATCGGTTCAGTGCAGTACTGAGTCACAGTGAAGCCTGAGATGAAGGATGATT